>ML319633.1:0-45252 GCA_005239505.1 Nicotiana paniculata | reverse complement strand
GTACAAAAACTCTTAAAGATCGGTTCAATACGCGAGGTAAAATATCCTAATTGGTTAGCTAATGTCTTGGTAGTTCCAAAAAAGAATAGTAAATGGCGAGTTTGTGCAGATTATATTGACTTAAATAAAGCTTGTCTAAAAGATTCATTCCCTTTACCTCATTTAGATCAATTGATTAATTCTACCGCAGGTTATGAGTTATTGAGTTTTTTAGATGCCTATTCAGCTTATAACAAAATAAAAATGGATCCTTTAGGTGAAGAAAAAATTTCATTTATTACGGACATGGGAACTTATTTTTACAAAGTCATGCCTTTTGGCTTGAAAAACGCTGGAGCCATATATCAGAGGTTGGTGACCAAAATATTTCAAGAACACCTGGAATAAACCATGGAAGTATATATTGATGATATGTTGGTCAAATCTATACGAGCGAAAGATCATTTTCAACATCTTTTAAATACCTTCGAGATCCTCCACAACTATAATATGAAATTGAACCAAGAAAAGTGCACTTTCGGCGTGGCTTCAGGTATGTTCTTAGATTTTCTTTTATCTAATAAAGGCATTGAGGTAAACCATGCACAAATTAAAGCTATTGAAGAAATTTCTGATATACTCACGAGCAAAAAATAAGTACAAAGATTGACAGGTATGATAGCAGCTTTGGGAAGATTTATTGCTAAGTCTTCGGAGAAAAGTTTCAAATTCTTTTCAGTGCTAAAAAAAGCAAAATCAGTTCTAATGAACTGAAGAATGCCGACAAGCTCTAAAAATTTGAAGGCATACTTATAAAATCCACATTCGTAGGCAAAACCAAAAGATGGTGAGAGGCTGTTTGTGTACCTTGCAGTTTCGGAGATGGCTGTAAGTGCAGTTTTGACACGAGAAGACAAAGGTAAACAATCTCCAATTTATTATGTTTATCTTTGTTGGATGCTGAGACTAGATATCCTTATTTAGAAAAACTTGCTTTAGCATTAGTTATGGCATCTCGAAAGTTGAGACCTTACTTTCAATGTCACTCTATTTCCGTAATAACTGTATATTCTTTAAGGAATATTTTGCATAAACAAGAATTGTCAGGTAGATTAGCCAAGTGGGTAATAGAAATTAGTGACTATGATATCATGTACCAACCTAGAACTGCAATAAAATCACAAGCTTTAGCAGATTTTAGCACTAAAATAGTTCCTGAAGTAGAAAATGAATGACAAATATTCACTGGATCTAATCCAGGTACGTGGACTTTATTTACTGATGGCTCCTCAAATGTTAAAGGAGCATGGTTGGTATTGTCCTAATTCCACCTTCGGGGAAAAGTATAAGACAAGCAATTAAATGTTACCCTATTACTAACAATGAAGTAGAGTATGAAGCTGTAATTGCAAGTTTAGAACTGGCACGAGAACTCTCCATAGAGAAAATTGTTATTAAAAGTGATTCTTAGATGGTAGTCAATCAGATGCAGAAGAATTACATAGCTAGAGAGACACGGATGCAACAATACTTGGAAAAGGCACGAGAACTGATTAGACAATTCCAATCATGGAAGATCGTGCAAATACTGAGAGAAGAAAATGTAGAAGCAGATGCATTAGCTAACCTTGCATCAGTTGCGGAAATAACAAGTACAGAAAATGCTATCGTAATACACTTATTTCATTTAGCACTGGACCAAGATAAAAATTAGGTAAACTTTAATAATTTAACCTAGGATTGGAGAAACTAGATTGTTAATTTTTACAGTACGGGATCGTACCTGAGGGCAAAAAAGAGTCTCAATCGCTTCAACGAAGAGTTGCCCATTACTGTTTAATTCGAGGGAATTTATATCGAAAGATATTCGGTGGTCCTTTAGCAAGATGCCTTGGACATGCTCAAACATAATATGTGATGAAAGAAGTGCATGAAGGGCATTTTGGAAATCATGCAGAAGGAAGATCTTTAGTTAAAACACTAATCAGGGCAGGATACTACTGGCCTAAAATGGAAGAGGATGCAGAAAATTTTGTAGCAAAGTGTGATAAATGTCAACGATACGGCAATAATATGCATCGCCCTGCAGAATTATTACATACGGTTATTTCCCCGTGGCCATTTATGAAGTTGGGAATGGATATAGTGGGTCCTTTACCACAAGCTAAAGGAAAGGTACGATTTTTGTTGGTATTAACGGATTATTTTTCCAAATGGGCAGAGGCATGAGCTTTCAAACAGGTACGAGAAAAAGAGGTAAAGGATTTCATTTGGCTAAATATTATATGCCAATTCGGGCTACTTAAAGAAATCGTATGTGATAATGGCCCACAATTTATAGGCTCGAAAGTCACATAATTTTTTCAAAGTTGGCAAATCAAACGAATAACCTCTTCACCTTATTATCTCGTGGCAAATGGACTAGCTGAGTCGACATACAATATTATCATTAATAATTTGAAGAAAAGATTAGAAGAATCAAAAGGCAAGTGAACTGAGGTATTACCAGGAGTATTATACGCTTATCGAATAACAACAAAGACAAGCACGGGAGAAACGCCATTCTCACTTGTTTATGGATCGGAAGCCTTAATCCCAGTCGAAATAGGAGAGCCATGTATGAGATTCACACAAGCAACAGAAGAATCAAATGATGGAGAATTAAGAACGAACTTGGATTTACTCAAGCACGAAGAGAAGCAGCTTTAATAAGTATGGCGCCACAAAAGCAAATCATTGAACGATACTACAACAGGAAGGCGCATCTCAGATACCTCAAGATTGGGGACTTCGTTCCCAAAAAGGTTTTCCAATCAACAAAAACATTTGGACCTGGAAAGTTCAACCCAAATTGAGAAGGTCCTTATAGAGTTCGAGGTATCACTGGGAAAGGTGCCTATGGGTTAGAAACCATTGACGGCAAGGTGTTACCTTCGAATTGGAATGTTGTTCATCTGAAAAAATATTATTTATGAGCAAAAGAAATACCCCCGGTCAGGTATAACTTAATTACGATTTCTATTTTGTTAAGTTAAGATTATACTAACAATTTTAGATGATAAGCAAAAAAATAGCCCACACCCAAATGATGATATTAGACCTAAAAGACACGGGGGATGCAAAATTATTCTCGGTCTAGGGTTACAATATTTCTGATGGAAATAAAAAAGGTTAAGCAGTCATCATCTAAAAGTATACCTTCGAGTCCCGTATGTATTTTCCTTTTCAGGGAATGGGCCACATGGAAGGAATAATCAAGTGCTCGAGATTTCATACTTCAAAGCTCTAACACATGGGGGACTATGGAAGGCAAAGAAGACTAGAAAAGTCAGAATTCAACATAATTCAAGTCAAGCCTAGATCAATCTATCAAACAAATCAAAAGTTAAGAGCATACGAAGAGTCAAAAACACAAGTGTGATTCCAAAACTTATGATGAAGTATAAACTCCCGGATGTAAATTACAAGATCTTACGAGTACTTAGGTTAAATGCAATATTTAGTCATGGGTTGCAAAATATACCCTAGAATTCTGTGGAATCTGTTATAAAGAAAATAATTACGAAAGAGTTGTAGATGTTACACGAATGCATGTAAAGTGTTGTACAATTTTAAAGTTCAAAATACAAAACTTCCTCAAATTGTTCAAGAAATTTCCTTGAAATATGTATATTCCTACTTCTTTCATATGTTTACACCAATATAAAGTTGAGACATCTTTTTTATTAAGTGTCGTTTATAAGAGGGCCCTCTTTTGTTAAAATTGGTTCTTATTCAGAAATCACGAAGTATCAAAGCATTTTTAAATGCAAAATGAAATATTATAAGAGTAGAGAAGAAACTCAAAATGAAATATTATATAAACCTGGTTAAAACTAAGTATAAACTTAGTTGAAACCTAAGAACTTGATATTAAACCCCAAAACAGACCAGGGGTAAAACTTGGATATTAAAATCCCAAAATGGACCAGGGGTAAAACTTCCCAACCATTCCACAAATAAAAAAAAACAAACAGAGCAAACTTTCCAAACATAAATTCACTATGGGGAAGATTCTAAACCAGTACTATCAGTAGCGGGAGAATTCAAGATGGCAGCAGTAGCAGAAGGTTCGATTTGAGCTGAATAGGTTTGAACACCAACTTCACCAGGAGTAAGTTCATCACCCTCGAGAATTCCGACCTCAGGTGAAGAAATTTTTTGACTTTGGTGAATTTTTTCAATGGTTTCCTTAGTTTTCGCAATCTCAACAGTCAAGTCAAAGCCTTCCTGGCTAGCCTCCAATAAAGTTTCGAGGCGTGTGTCCAAAAAAGCCCAGCTTACATCAAGGGTGGATTTATCCTCAAGGGCCTCATAATCCCTCTCCCATTGCTCAACTTCAGCGTTCAACTCTTCTTTTTCAGTCAAGGCAGCATCATAAGAAACTTGTAAAGGGGTGAGTGATCTCTCCAAGAACTAGACCTTGTTAGAATATGCACAGGGGTCTTCTTGAGCCTGAGTGAGTGTTTGAACAAGCTCCCCGGCATAGACTTCCTTCTGATTGAGCAGTTATTTTAAACCCCTAATTTTCTCAGTAGCTTTAGAAAGCTGCTCGACGAATGAAGACTCAAGTAGGTCTTTATCCTTGCCCACTTGACTAGAAGAGGCTTTTTCAATCGCCAACTCTGCTATCATCACTTTCACTTGCTGCTCCAAGGTACACTTCTCCTCATCTAAAACTTCTTTTTCTAGCTGAAGGCCTTCAAACTGTTCTTTCCAATTGTTCGCTTCGGTACGATAGTCGTTCATTAACTGCTCAATATGGACAATTCTCTTCATCAGCTCCGTGCCTATTAGGTTGATCTACAAAAGAAAGGTAAAAAGTGATTAACAAACAAAGATAAAAAAAAATCACAAGGAAAGTAAAAATGTTAAGGCTTATACCTTCAAAGATGAATGGACAATGTCATTCATCCATGTCAAAGAGCTGTGGCTTTCCAATTTACAGTTCTCAACTGGGCCAATCAATGGTTTCAGCCATACATCAGCCAAACGTTTTCAAATATTACCATCCTCGGGGACTTCAGTGGTAACATTTTTCATCATCCTACTGCTACTGGAAGAACCAACTTCAACATGAGAAGTGGTAGCAGTAGGGACAGTTGAGGGAGTAAAAATAGCCACGGGTGGAGCCGTGACAACAACAACAGGTGCGGGAAGCTGAGAACCAATAGGAGCAGATACTAGAAAGGAGGCAAGGGGTGCTTCATCATAAACTAATCCAAAGTCTTCATTATCAAACCCACGGGAAAATAACTATTCTGTAGAGTCATGGGGTGCAACATTCATCTCTTCATCAGAGCTCACCAAAGTGGCACTTTTAGGCTTATTCACGGGAACTGAACTTGAACGAGGAGTGACTTCATCATCCGAAATGAAACGTCTTCTAGCTCGAGGCTTACGCACTAAAGAACCCTCCTCTCATTCCTCTTCACCTTCAGAACCATGAGCTCTCTCAACTTTTCTCTTTGATGAGGAACTCAAAATCATCTCTTGACCTATGGACAGAGAAAGTATTAATGAAGAAATAGACGCGACACTCACACCCCTGATGGGAAACCCTAGCAGAAGAAGAAGTTCGTAAATTTCCAAATAAATACAAAATAAAGATAGAACGTTAAAGGGAAGAACACCATGAGTTTTAATTTTCCAACCAAACCTATGAGAAAGGTACTTCCAAGACCTACCTTCCATAGGAGCAACCGACAACAAATTTTCTACCCAAGCACAGAAGTCTGGTATTTCTTTAACAAATTCCATGGTTGCTAAAAAGATAAAAGAGAAAACAACCACCACATCGTAAGTTCTTCTTTCTTCATTAAAAAAGAAAGAAAGAAAAGAATCTAAAAAAAACTTACGTTCAAAGTTCTATTTTTCTGGAAAAGGCATGTTCTCTTCACCCACTAAAACATTTGTGGGAGTAACAATAAAACGGGCATACCAGCCACTATCTTTGTCATCTTCAGGGCTAACCAAAACCCTTTTACTCCTGGCCACGAGAGTAAAAACCCATGATCGAAACAATTTAGGGGAATAAAGATGGATCAAGTGTTGAAAGGTGGAGGGTAAAGAGGCCAAATTAGATAGGTGTCTTAAACATGCAACAAATCTCCATACGATAGGACCAATCTATCCTAAGAAAACGTTAAAGAAACGACAAAATTCTATGATGACTGGGTCAATAGGTGGTCGGAAACCTAATGTAAAATGATATGTGTAAGCAAAAACCAGATTTGTACGAAGTGATCCTTTGGTTTGGACTAGAAACTAAAATTGGAAAATCAAATTTCCAGTGGCATTCTCTTCGCACAAGAGAAATCAAACCCTTAGTAATCTGGGAAGGATATACATCAGCACGATCATGGGAAGTCATAGAAGTAAATTGGTTCCTAATTGATTCACGATTAGAAGAGAAAGAAAGTTTGACAGGAATAATTTAATCAATAGTTGGTTCTCGAAGAGGTTCACTTGAATCTCTATTTCTGGCAGAAGATCTATGAGTTGAATAAGCCCTAGTCCTAGAAGAAGAAAGGATAGCAACACTGCGCTGAGAAGTAGACCCGCGAACAGATACAGATCCTAAGCTACGTAGTCTACCGCCTCTTCTACTCCTAATATGAGCAGTTGAAGGGGGAAGTTCATCTACAATTACTACTCTATTAGGATCAAAATTTGGTGAAGACATGTTTGCACAGGAAAATAACACGTGCAGATGAATAAGAACGATTATGGAAGAAGAATACTGTAGATTGAAGGCTTTCGTGAAAGCAAAGGCACAAGAGGTATTTATGAGGAGAAACAATAGTCATGTAAAGGGAGTCATGATGGAAACGTCATAATGAAACAGTCACTTTGTGACTGACGCGGCCGCAAAAATATCCCTAACAATTGTTGAAGAGTTGCATACCCAATCGATGAATGCCACATGGCACATGCATTAAATGGAAATGACATACGACGCGTTGGTTCTGAAGAAGACACAATGATACATGGGAAACGACAGCAAAATACTCCCTCCATAAATGTGTTCCACTTCCCAAGTATTCAATTGTTGAATATTTGACAAGTGGGGGGACTATTTGTATTAGTAAAAATAAATATTACCCGTAAGAATTATATGTGGCTGACATGGCGAGACACGTGGATCACTAAGAAAGTGACAACTGGAGTGTTGTATTGAAAGAGGCATGAGTCACAACAGGTACTAGCAAATCACTCACGAGACGAAAGGGTGCGGTCGCTCGAGCCTAAATTACTAAGTGAAGAGACACAGATAGGATGAATCAAGACAGAAAAGAGGGAAGATTCATGAACCTCTAATTAATGTAGAAGAAGAATCAGAACCTTTACAGAATCTTCATGAACATTTACGGTTGCCAATTATAACGTTTCATTAATGTCATTAATGCTCGTAATGATTTGGACATAAAAATGGAAAGAAACATTATATTTGTAAATTCCTATATAAGGGAAGGGAATTTCACTTTTAAAGGGACGTTCTGATTATTATTGGAATACTATTATTTTTTTGCTTACAATTGATTACTTTGCTATTTCTTATATTAGTTTCCGTTCTTATAATTAAGAGAATACGGAATTTCTTGGTTATCAGTAACCCGAGTACTTCTAAAAATAGACTTTGACAGAGAATCTAATCTTTTGGTTAAACATTATCTAAGTTACTTTCTCTATCCCAATTTACGTGACAATTTACTCTTTTAGTCGGTACCAAGGATCTTTTGTTGTCTATTTGCCGCTATTAGTGCTCTCTTAACAATTATTATCAGTTTTTAAAATATTATTAAAGAAGATATTTGATGGGGAAATTGCAAAATAAATTAGTGTCGTTCTCTTTTCTTAATGTTCGTTTAAGTGTGATGAATGATTGGTTTAACTGGCAACTCAAGTAGTTATTATGGTATAAAGATTATATGATATTATATTTATAATAACTTTTGAAGGGGTGAGAACTCAATCCGGGATAAGAAATATTATCTCCTTTCTGCATAAAAGAGGAGCTTTGGCTTAATTAATAAACTCCCTTGAGCGTTCATCCCATTGGGCTACAATCCTCATATCAAAATACTTAAATAATACCTCTACCAATATCTCCTCCAATTGGAAAACCATCAAACAAGGGTGGGCTTCCTGTCAAAATGGCATAAAGTGGCATACCACAAGTGGAAGACACATTAATTTTTGGACCGAACCTTGGTTAGGCACCAACTTGATACTCAGACAATTAATTGAAGGTCCCCTACCCCGTAATGAGCAATCGTCCACATTGGATCTATATATCGCTGGGAACTCATAAAATCTCCCAAAATACCTTTTGAACTCCCTGATAACTTTAAAGACGTAATTAGTAATCGATATATCCCTACCATCACAAATAACACATCTTACGACCACATCTACTAGGGGCTCACCCCAAATGGAATATTCACGGTAAAATCTTTGTATAAACAACTGCGTGATACACCAAAAAACAACTCCTTCCAATGGTTATGGAACCTTCCATTATCCCAAAAACTAAAACATTTCACATGGCTTATGAGCCACCACCGACTACCCACAACAAGTTATCTCCACAATATATATTTATCCCAAAATCCGATTTTCCCAATCTGCCATTCCCATGAGGATATCATTGCCCATCTTTTCTTACAATGTCACCAAGCACAAATGGTTTGGAAAAAATTAGGAATTAACTCAATACATGTAAATCTAGACAAGTTTCATGAGAACACCTCTTTCAAACTATCACAATTCATTTTAAAAGACAATGCTACCACTACTCAAATCACCTCCCACATTCTAATTCCATATGCTCTATGTCACCTATGGAAAAGTAGGAACCACACTATTTTGGAAGGCACAACCCATTCTCCTAACCTCCAACACGTTATACGCCAAGCCACTAATTTTTTCTACCTAGGTCTAAACAACCCCACCAGCCATACACAACTTACACACATGTAAGTAAAATGGAACCCTCGTACTAATGGTTATTTTAAACTAAATTCTGATAGAGCTTGTAGTCTCCCTGATAAAAAAAATGGGGTTTTGGGAGTGTGATCAGAGATTCCACAGGCAAATGGTTACTGGGATATATGGGTACAAGGTCAATGGGAAACCACAACTATATGGAACTTACTGGCCTACAGGAAGGTTTACGACTAGCTCTACAACATCACTTCATATCACCATAGTCAATGTTGATTCGACGGAGGTAATTTCTTTACTCCGCTCCCTAAATCCCCACTACTCATCCTTGGCCCATGAATGCAGGTACCTACTACACCAACTGGATAGACCTTGGGTGATACACATTTACAGGGAGCAAAATCAAGTAGCAGATAAACTAACTAAAAATGGTGCAACCCTAGATCACCATGCCCCAACTACTGAATTTGTGCAACCACCTTCTTTTGTCATGCAAAAGTTGATAGCGGATCAACGTGGAACACTCCACAAGCGCACAACACATACTACTATGCAGTTGGAACCCCCATATTTTTGTTTAGATATGTTAACAAACTCTTGTAATAGTAACCATGTACTCTATGGTAATGCAGCGCAAATTGGTACCAGTGACCAACCTTATTTTTGTAACAGTGAACCAACAACGAACTTTGCTCCTTGTAATGTCACTTAATCTATGAAGTGGGCTCCTTTGTCGACCAAAAAAACTCCCTTGAGCCGGGTAATCTTATTAATAGGAGACATTCTAATTTTTTATGGACCAATGTTGATAGATGTAATATTTTCGATTTAGTCCTCAAGGGTTGTAAATATACATGGTCAAATAATAGAAACAGAAGAAGAGGCTTAATTATGGAATGTTGGATAAGGTTTTCGGTAACCACGATTGGCTGAATTTGTTCCCTAATTTTTCTATAGTTTATCTACCAAAAACCTATTCTGATCACAACACCCTTTTAGTAGAACTTATCCCTAGATCTAATATTCCTGCTAATAAACCTTTTACGCTAGAAAGCATTTGGTGTAAACATCTGGATTTCATAAACTTAGTCTATCAATGCTGGAAGGATAAGGATTTAAGTAATGCTTCCACGACTTTTGAAAGATGTGTTAAAATTTGGAAGAACAATACTTTTGGGGATATTTTTCAGAAAAAATAAAAAGAAGGATTTTGGCTAGATTACAAGGTATTCAATCTTCTCCCTGTTATACTACTAGTTCCCTTTTACAAGGTATAGAAAAATCCCTTAAACATGAGTTCAATAATATTCTAAGATTAGAAGAGGACTATTGGATACTTAGATCAAGAGTTTTATGTTTTAACGAGGGGGATGCTAACATTAACTTTTTCATATAATGGCTTCTAATAGATGAAGGAAAAACAAGATTATGTACTTTAAGGATGACTCCGGGCAATGGATGGATGATCACTCCTCTATAATGAACCATACTCTTAATTATTATAACTTTGTCTTTACCACCTCCCACGATTTCTCCAATCAGAAGAGTATTATGAGTGACCCTTGTTGCGTCTCTAGTATAGACCTATCCTATCTTGACAAACAACTATTAGTAAGCGTGATAACTAGTGCTGTTTTTTCATTCAATCCATTCAAAGCCCCTGGCCAGATGGATTTCACCCTTTTTTCTTTTAAAATATTGGCATATAATGGGTAATTCTGTGATACATTTTTGCCAACAAGTATTCTCAAATCAATCTATCCCTGAATTTATGAATCATTCTTACCTTTGTCTTATTCCTAAAGTCCCTAATGCAAATAATTTAAAGAACTTTAGGCCAATAGGCTTATGTAGAACAATGTATAAAATTATTACCAAGATCATAGCTAATAGAATAAAGCCTTTTCTAGATAAGATTATTAGCCCTTATCAAACAATCTCTCTTAAAGATAGAAGAGCTAGTGACGATGCTATCATCATTAAAGAACTGCAATTAAGATTCAACAGGATGAAAAGGTCAAAATCCAATGATCCTAAAAAATTGATCTTCAAAAATCTTTTGATCAATTGGAATGGTCGTTCATCTTTAGAATGTTGCGATACTTTAGATTTCCTCCAATGATCTCAAAGCTCATTATGAGTTGTGTCTGTACTAGTAAAATCGTAGTGCTTGTCAATGGCTCGAGAACTAACTTTTTTCGCCCAAGTCAAGGGATTAGACAAGGAGATCCAATATTCCCATATATTCTTATTCTATGTACGGAGATGCTTTATCGATTAATAAACCAACAAGTCGACGTGGATAAATGGGATCCCATTAGCCTGCATAATAGGGGGCCAAACTTATTTGGATGACCTCACATGTAACGACCATACCGGTCCTTTTGAGTGCTGTATCCCTATTCTCCCATTTAATACTCATCTTGTACTTTATAGTTGCAATGTAATTTTCCAGGGTAGTTGGTTTTGGTCTGGTGAGGTTTTGGAATGAATTGAGACACTTAGTCTCATAGTTGAAAGCTTAAGTTGAAATGGTTGACCGGATATTGGCCTATTTATCAACTACTCCATAATGGAGTATTAATGGTTTCATTAGCTTTGTTGGGAGAAATTGGACTTAGTAGCGTATCCGGACTGTTATTTGGAGGTCTGTAGTGGAATAAGGCTTGAAATGACTAAAGTTGGATTTTAGGAAAGTTTGACCAGGAGTGGACTTTTTGATATTGGGGTTGGATTTCGATTCCGAAAGTTGGAGTAGGTACATAATGTCAAACGTGACTTGTGTGCAAAATTTGGGGTCAATCAAACGTGACTTGATAGGTTTCGACGTCGTTTGTAGAAGTTGGAATTTCCTTAGTTACTATAGGCTTCAATTTGGGTAGGATTCGTTTTTTTGTTGTTGTTTGAGATTATTTGAGGGCTCAACTAAGTTTGTATAATATTTTAGGACTTGGTGGTATGTTTGGTTGAGGTTCCGGGGGCCTGGGGTGAGTTTTTGATGGTCTACGGATCAATTTTGAACTTGGTATTTTAGCTGAAGACTGATGATTTGCATGTTGTTGGTTTCCTTATATGCATTCATGAGAGAGGTCTCACGTTTGCGAAGTGTATCTGGAGGAAAACGAGGAGTTATCCTTCACATTCTCGAAGAGAGCAACGCGCTAGCGAAGGTTAGGGGTCAGTGTGCATCGCGATCGCGAGATGGGTCTCCTGTTCGTGTAGAAGGGTTGTGATGACCCAAAAGGTCATCTTATGTTTTAGAACTCAATTCTGCGCTCTTAATCCTTAAATATTCAATTTTTACCCTCCTCGATTTACGAGCATAGTCCGGGCGTGTTTACGGAAAGCTTTTATGTTGAAAGTTGATAAAAATAAGAATTTGTTGCCTTAGAAGGGTGATTTGAGTTGACTTCGGTCAACATTTTGAGTAAACGGATCCAAACCCATGTTTTGACGGTCCCGGCGGGTCCGCATTGAAATATGGGACCTGGTCGTGTGCCCGGAATCGAATTCCGAGGTCCCTATCTCGAGATATGAATTTTTGTTGAAAATTAAATGGTATGAAGAATCTATTAATGTTTGGCATTTTTGATACCGGGCCCGTATTTTTGTTCCGGATCCCGATAAAGGTTCAATATAATATTTATGACTTGTCTATGAAGTTGGTAAGAAACGAAGTCAGTTTGACATGAATCGGACGCTCGATTGGGAAAATAGAAATTCTAAAGCTTTCTTGAAAATTTCATTTGATTTGATGCTAAATTCGTAGTTCTAGGTGTTATATTTGTAATTTGACCGTGCGGGCAAGTCCGTATGATATTTTTAGACTTGTGTGCATGATTGGTTTGGAGCCCCGAGGGCTCGGGTGAGTTTCAGATATGCTACGGGATGTTTGGACTTAGAAAATCTGGTGTGTGTATGCTATATCTGGTGTCTAGTGTGATGTGTTTCACGATCGCGTAGCCATTCTTGCGACCGCGAAGGGTGATCTGGATGGGGAGTACTTTAGTCTACGCAAACGCGGAGATTAGGTTGCGAACGCTGAGCTGTGGGGGACTTACCCTTTGCAATTACGTCCAGTTCAACACCAACACGTAGAATTTGGGACCTGGGGGAGGGGGTCAACCACTCTTCATCGCGAACATAAGTAAGGGCTCGCGAACGCGAATGCCAGGGGGCGTAGCCTTCACGAACGCGACGAGGGACTTGCGATCACGTAAGTCTTTAGTAAGCAGCTCTTTGCGATCGTGACAATGTTTATGTAATCGCGATGCACACTGTCGCCAAGCTCTTAAAAATAGAATCAGAAATGGGACTTAGGCCATTCTTCAAATTTTCAAAAGCCAAACGACCTAGGGGCGATTCTCTCAAGCTAACTTCTANGGGGGGGGGGGGGTGAATGGGTGAATGTGTTTTGGTGAGAACCTCGAGTTTTGACCAAGCAGGCACAGGGTTGATTTTTGACTTTTTGGGGGGAAATTTGGAAAACCTAAATATATGTATTGAAACTGGTTTATTTAGCAATATTTGATGCTTTAAAGTTAATTATGGCTAGATACGAGTGGTTTGGAGGTGGAAACTAGAGGAAAAACGGTAATTGAGCAGTGAGTGGCATGTAGATCGAGGTAAGTGTTGTGTCTAACTTTGACTTGAGGGATTAGGAATCCTTGCCTTAATTGCTATATGAAAAATCATGTGAGTGGCGTATATGTAAGGTGACAAGTACTAATACGCCACCAATTTATCTGTTTTACCTGTTTCCTTCCCGTTCTCTTTGTATTTGTTCCTTCTCTGCTTTAATAGTTACATGCCTACTTGTATTTCCATGCCTAATTGTTACTTGTTGATATTGTTTCTCCTTGTTGAATATAATTGTTGTACCGTAGTTTCCTTATCCCATGTTACTTGCTTAAGCTGTTCTTATTTGTGTTTTAGTGACATTCTGGATTAGTCTCGCTGAGTAGTATTACTTGTGTAGAGTTTTATTGAGTATAAGGTTTCCATTTGCCTTGTTCTGAAGTTAATTATTGATAAAGGTCTTGTGTTAATTTTTTGAAAACTTCTATACTTCCTGTGTAATTGATATGAATATGGTGGGGTCAGGTTGCACGCTGCAACATGTGGAATAAGGGTGAAATATCGAAGGAATACGGGTGAATTAATATTATACGGATGGATCGTGTTACATGCCGCAACAGGTGTAATAAGGGTGAAATGTGGTGATATAAGGGTGAATCGTGATTGTGTTTATTATGATATGGTGGGATCGGGTTGCGCGCCACAACATATTATCTATATTATGTTATTTATGATATTAAGAAGAAATAAGGGTGGATTGTGATATGTACGGTGGGATCGGGTTGCGCGTTGCAACAGTTTATGTGCTTATGTTCTTTCTTCGACTATGTAAGTTGTCCGGTAGTTTTGCATTTCACATAAGGGTTGGTTATAGCTGAATATTGATGAGACACATTGGGTTATGTATTTATTCCTTCCAAGTTTCTGCTTCTACATTATTATGCTTTCTTTTCTGTCTTATTATTCACTGTATGCGGCTTATATTATGAGTGTACCGCCGTGGTCTCATTACTCCTTCTTCGAGGTTAGGCTCGGCACTTACCAACACATGGGGTCAGTTGTACCGATACTGCACTCTGCACTTCCTGTGCATAGTTTGGAGCAGGTAGTGGCTGATCGAGAGGTTGGCTATAGATTATACAACTATGAGACCCAAGGTTGTCTTGCTGGTGTCCGAAGGCCTTGGCGTTCCCTTCTACACTTCTATACTTACTGATCTACTTTACTTCACAAATTGTTGTAATTTCTTCCAGACAAATGTTTGTAGAGAATCTTAGTATATTAGTGAATTGTTACCTCGGATTCTAGGTAAAAGTAGCATGTAAATGAAATTGATATCTATACAGCTTCACATTTATTACACTTTATTTTGCTTGTTTACTGATAATCACTGAAATAGAAATAAATTTGCATCACAAATGATTTTAAAATATTTCTCGATTTAATATTACTATTTATGGTCCTATTAAGTCCAAATTATTTCATAAATAGCCAAATTGGCACTTTTTGATTATAATTGCAATAATTTTGCAATTGAAGCCCATGCATACAATTTTTTGCGTTATTTTACCAGAAATTAGTCCATTGTATTTTAAAATACTAAATGACTATTTTTAAAATATTTCTATGTATGAAAATAACTTTTTATAATTAGTTAATTATTTTACAAATTAATTTTTTTTATTCAATTGTTTTGGGGGTATTTAATAATTAGCCCCTTTGTTTTCAATTCTAGCCTAAATACCAGCCCAATACCCCTTATAAATTAGCCCAAACCCTTTGAGCCCAAAACTCCAACCTGCCCGACCCAATAACCTTAGCCAATCCTGGTCGTTGATCATTTTTGATCAACGGTCCAGGTCTCCCCTTCCTTAATTAAACCTAAAGACTACCCTCCCAAACCCCTCATTTCCCTCTTCTCACCCTGCGGTCACCCTTTCCCCTTCTCTCTCAAACGCTCTCTAGCAAAACCCTAATTTCCCCCGCCGCCACCGGCTTACACTGCTATTCCATGGTGTTTCTTCATCACCTCAGGCCTCTACAAGCCTCCTATTTGCTATGGTTTATCCGTCTCTTAGATCCTTGAGAGGATCTCAAAGGATCTAGGCGGTTCTGGTTTGCTCCTTTTGATTTCTCGCCTGTTTCAGGTTGTTTGCTCGACCTTGAGTAAGAATTTCTCTTATTTTTGTTACGAATCTATGATTTTCCAAGACTATGTTCTCATCTCTTATGCTTTGTAATAACCTAATTTTTATCTCCGATCTTCTCAGATCTGTACAGATTTGGGACGGATTGAACATATTTCACATATTTTCCTTGAAATTTTTTTGGTTTCCAACTGTTTTCCCGTTTTTCCTAAACTAGGGTTTGCTATAAGTCATCTTCTGAAATGGTTTCTGACTTTTTAATGCTTAATCGATTATTCTTAAGTGTTATTGATTGACTTATGCTAAGGTGGCTTAAACCCTAGTCGATTTATGTGAAACTCTAATTTTCTAATTACTTGCTTCGATTCTAAGTTTTTCAATGTTACCAGTCGTATTGATTCACTATGTATCTGTGACTTACACGATTTTCCTTTGTCAAATTCATTGCTCTGTGATTTTTGCCCTAACTAATCTTTATTAGGGTTTTTGAATCAATTTTCCGGCTAATTTCTCTGTGTTTATGAAATATTACTTAGTCTATTTTTATTTATGGGAATCGATATATTCTTTCCAGAATTGTTGTTAATATGATTGATTGATTTTCTCTATTAAGAATCTGTATTCCTGAGTCTTGCATGTTTCTCTGATTACGACCTTAAATCAATCATTCTTGCCTTGTTTGACCGCTGCATATTTACTGATTCCTTTACATGATTCTTTCCTTAATTAGACCCCTGATTGTTTACTCCATTATTTTCCCATGATTTGAACCTCTTGCCTTAATTAATTCATGTCATTATCGTTGGTTAATTTCCCTTAATTAAGGGAAGACTGTGCTAAACCTCTTTGTGTTATTGATTATGTGATCCCTAATTGCTGATTATTGATTTCCTTTACCTTATTTTTCTCTGCCATCGACTATTATATATACTCTCCTCTATTCTCACTACCATACACGAGACTAGTTCGAGAAACTCTCTCACACTTAAAATCTCTCTTTGTTATCTTTTGTTACTTACAATCATTTACTGATCTAGTCGACTGTAAGCCAAGTCTAGTTATTATACAACTTCTTCTCTATACCCTGTGCTTTCCCTCCTTAACTGGTATGTCCTAATTCAATTCCAAAGTCCAAAAATCTACGTGTTTCATTGTTGTTTTAATTCATGTGTTATGATTTCCAATCATGTTTCTTGTTTACTATCTTGTTGCTCAGCATGTCTAAATTACATTGCCTAATACTATTTCACCTAGCATGTCTGAATTTTGTTCTATCTGTGACTAGTGTGTCTACTTCTGCCTACTGCTTTACCAAACATGTTTCAATCTGTTTGTTCAGTATGTTAGGATGTTTAACTAATGAATACTTGTGATGTTTGCCTAGTCTTTTCACTTAGGTGCTTACTTAATCTGCTTTGCTAAGTTGTCTAGTATTACAAAGTAACTCTAGTTGTATGCCTAATCATGTTCAGTGTTTATGTGGCTTTACTGAAAACTTTGCTCTATGTCTCAATCACCTACCCCTTTATAACTAACTTATTAAAACTCTTGAAATTTCTATGCATCCTGTTGTTTATGTGCTCCACCATACACTGATGTGTATTCTATGTGTCCCCAATCCCCTCAATCCTTGTTTGGAATATGTTTGCTAAGTATTCCCAATTGATTTGTGCTCAGATTTCAAAAGTGTCTCAATACTTTTACTTAAACTATTTACCACTAAACTATCTCTTATTTTTAAAACCTTTTCACTCCTAGAGTCCTCTGCATAATGTTTTACCAAAAAAAAAAAAAAACCTTTTCAAAACTATGTCAAACACTCTCAATTTACTCGTAGATCATTAGGTTCTGCCCCTCCAGTGTGTGTACTGCCTTGGAATCCCCTGAGATTTCTTTGAACTCTGGCACACTGGGGCTGGCCCTTCCACACTGCAGTTACTCAATCCCTTTTGTGAAAAGTCTAGGTGTAAGCACTGCCCGAGATCCTTGAGGTCCTTAGGGAACTCTGACACACCTGGACACAAACTTGGCTATGAAATACTTGGCATTTGAGACTACTGAAGGCCCGTCATTCCCAAGTTTGCCTTGGGCCTATTTCAGGCTCCCTATAGCTTAATTTATAGTTTATTTATGTAATTTATTCAATCATTGGAATGTAAATTATTTGTAAACAGATATTGGGGTGACTAATGAAAAAGGAGGTAGTTATATAATACTGTGGGTAAAGCCGGGTAGAAATCATGTCTATAGGCCTTACATTCTGAAAATCTGCATTAGAAATAATGTTCTAGGGTTGACGTGTTTATTTGCATTCAGACCATGTTAAACCTGTGCATTAGATATCCTCCTCTTAGAGTCTTCACATTTATTGCTTCAGTATACTACATATCACTATTCCTCGCTTTAATTCTGCATAAGTACTTTCACTTAGAGATCCAGCTACTAGGTTAATAATCCTGCCTTAATAAAAAATAGTCATTCTCTATGTGCATTGGATATACTGTTCTTAGGACTCTGTTTGCATCTGTTTTGAATCATGCCTATTTTGACTAGATAAATAACTGTCCATGAAAAGGTTTTAAAACAACCTCACGCGTAGGTATTATTGTCTCTAAATAAAAATTAGTATAAATCACTTGTTACAATCTGTATCACCTAGATCAACATGCTCATAGGTTGAAATAATCTCAAATTGTTTAAATAGCTCCTGTAACTGTGATTGCGTATAGTCCCACGCCTAGGCAAGCCTTAGGTAATTAATCTCCTTGCATAAAATTGGAAACTGTATTTTTGATTGTTTACTGCTAAGTTTTACAGTATTCTTAAAATCAGTAGGCAAATTGATTAGGACCCTGCTATTGAATTTTAAAATAGTGTTGCATATTTTGTATATTGATGTTCACCTAGACATCCTGTCCTAGGAGTCTTTCTATGAAATTACCTGAATCTGTGTTTGAGGCGTGCTGCTTATTTGTCTATATATGTGGAGGCAAACATGAGCCTCTTAACTGCTCCCCCTATTTGATTGTCCTATGTGTTATATGTTGTCGCCTAGATTTTTCCCTTTTGAATACCTTAGGGGTTGTCTTGAACTACCCAGATGTAGAGGTCCTAAACTCCCTCGGGACCCAAAGGAAGGGACGGGTAACAACACACTTAGAGTTCGTTAATCAACTCGCTTATATAACCGCTAAGGGGAGGGATAATGGGTAGAAAAGGATATGACGACCTGTGCGCTAATGCAACATGTAGCCCCTCATTGAGGAGTGATTACCGGGCATTTCATGGCTATGATCCTATAGGATAAATAACTTAGGACTCCTTTCACCCATTTACATATGTGTGCTTAGACTGCTAATCTGTTAAAACCTTTACTTGTTTATATATGTGTGCTTAGACTGCTAATCTGTTAAAACTTTTACTTGTTTACATATATCTACTTAGACTGCTTATTTGCACCTGATTAATTCACAAAGTAAGTTTGGCCGGGACCCACAGTTGTGGACTTCGAGGGGTGCCTAACACCTTCCCCTTTGAAGTAACTTCAAGCCCTTACCCAATCTCTGGTTATACAATTAGTGTTATAAATGACCCATAATAGGTGCCCTAACGCACCTTAATTCGTTAGGTGGAGACTTTTCAGATTCCTTACATCCCTTTTCCCAAAAGGAAATGAGTTGTCCCAATAATGTCAAAAACCCTGACTAATCCGAAAGGAGATAAAAAAGGGGGGTGCGACAGCATGGCGGCTCTGCTGGGGATTCAAGGCTTTTACCATTACAAACCGCTTTGTGAATTTGTCTAAATGTGCTTTATTTTGTTAATGCTTGCACCCTTTCCCCTTCCCCTTTATGTGCAATTAATTGTTTACTTTCCCAAGTATTTATTTTTCCAAATGAACTGACATGTTTCCTTGTTTCCTTTGTAACTGCTTTCCAATTATAACTGTCGTATTTATCGCTTTCATAATGTGCAAATACATGACAACATGCTGTTTATTGCTGCATAATCATGCTCAACATCATATTTCTATCGTGCCTAAACAAATCCTATAGCAACGCTTGATGAGTTGTTGCGCTCTTCCTATTTATATCACCCCCTAAATTCGGAAAGGCTTATTTGTGGTAAAACCAGTCGATCAGCGGTGCAATCGATGGTTCCGTGCCTTTCCCCCTCGAGTTGTCTGCTGGAGGGTACCGGTCTAAAACCCCATAGAAGCCTTGCTCTTGTTATATTATGCATGCATCATGGTCAAACCTATCCGGGTTAATGTGTCTTTCGCATAATAACCCATTAAGACAGCCTTATCAAAAAGTCCACCGGGGTTTTCATAATCCCAACGGCCATGATCATGTTCTGTGCATTAATTTGGAGAACTAAATGCATGTATGTTAATCGTAAGTGTATAAATAGTCGAGTGTGGTGGGGGAAAGGACCTAACAATTTTTGTCTTGCAGAAAATGAGGCACGAGGTCCCCAGATTCGGTATGGTCAGCAATATCCCACCAATGCTCCTAGACTGGTAGGAAGACCTTCCTTCAAGTGATAAGAAACACGTGAGGAAGCATCTGGGCAATTTACCTTCTCTTCTGGACACCCAGCCAAACAATATGTTAATTGAGGCTGCCAGTTTGTTTTGGGATAGTCAAAGAGCTGTATTCCGCTTTGGGAATATTGAAATGACGCCGCTCTTAGAAGAAATAGGAGGAATTGATGGGATAGCTTGGGAAAGCCCTGGGTTGTTGGCACCTGAGAACCGCACGGGCAAAAGTTTTCTGAAAATGATGGGGTTCAAGAAGAATGCTGAATTGGAGTGTTTGAAACAATCTTACATGCCTTTCGAGTACTTGTATGAAAGATACGGTCACAGCAAATCAAACGTACCTATCATGACGAGTTTGCCATCACGTCTCTGGGTCACATCCACCGCAGGGTAATCGTGTTAATTGTGTGCTTTTTGGGCTTGATAGTGTTCCCAACGGAGAAGGAAAGGATTCATACCAGGATAGTCATGGTAACCAGGGCCTTGATGGAAGGGATCGACGGGAAAACCTTCAACATTGTCACTATGATCTTAGCTGATATTTACCGAGACGTGGAGCATTGTCAAAGAGGAGTTAAACATTTTGAGGGTTGCAACCTGTTGCTGCAGTTATGGATCCTAGAACACCTTCAAAAGGGCCAATATCGCCAATAACTTCTGCGAAGGGCTTGGAATGATCACATTGCTTTCCATCACCCCAACCGGATGACTTACATTCCGGACAGATTTGCTCAGCCGGAAACTGCCAAGGAGTGGGTGGAATTATTTGATAATCTGACCGAGGAACAGGTGCAATGGATGTTCGAGTGGTTCCCGCGGACAAATTTATCATAAGATCCAGGGATGCACCACACTTAGTGCTGATCGGTTTGAGAGGTATATATCCTTATGTTCCTCTCCGAGTCATGAGGCAGGCAAGCAGAAAACAAGTTGTACCAAGGGTTTCCAAGATGGGTCACTTCAGAGCGGATTTCCAGGATGACGAAGTCCCCTACAATTGCTAAGCTCAACACATGTGGCACTGCAAAATCATCATAGAGAAGAATACTATTGAACCAGACAGGTACCATGCATGATGTGCACCTTTCTACCAGGCATGACTTGAAGATAACTTGGACGGGATAGTGAGGCCGGGAATCAGTCGAGGCAATAGAATCCTAGACGAGGATGCTGAGGTTCAGGTCAAGTACAACTGGCTGTGCAAAGGATCCGCAATTCCGAGAACGAGCACCGGGAAATACATGAGACCAGCAAGAGGCTGATCGAGGAATGGAAAGAGATTCTGTCCTTTCCAACAAGAAGCTAGAATATCTGGAGCGAGGAATAGTGGAATTGGAGGGCAAAGTCATCAAAAGGATCGAGGATTTACAGAACGCTGAGGGGAATGAAGGAGGACACCTGGCTAGAGCATACCTGCTGCTGGGACTGCGCGAGTTGGGGAACTTGTTCGATGGAATCAAGAATATCGAATCTGGGGAAGGTCTTTCTGGAACCAATAAGCTAGATTTACCTTTTCTCTTTCATAATTGTAATAAGGCCAAGTGCCATTAGTGGCTTATTTCCTATTTGTTATTTTAGTAACATTTTGGGATTCGTCTATTTACATTAATGATATGATGCATTTTGGTATCTAAGTTCTCCAAATCAACTTGTCGCTAGGCCTACCTCGACCACAACGAGGATCCCAAATTAAGAAGCGCGCATTTACATTCCTGCAATATGTGTTTAAATGCTGCAAATACTTTCGTCATAACCCTCACTGACTTGTTACCTTTAGTTTTTATTTTGTTTATTTTGATTATTCCCGTTCCCCGAAGGTTGGTTCGTGCATTCTGGAATCATCAACATATCATACAAGATCCATGGGCCCTCAACCTTCTCCTCCTCCTAGTCCATCCAAAGGCAAAGGCAAGGGAAATATGGAAGACTTGAATAACATTAGAAAGGAAAACGCTACACCAGTTGAACACCTAGAGGCTTCGGACAGTCGGGGTACTCAAGTCCAGAATGATGTTGTGTCGCAACTTGAACAAAGGCTACTGAAACTTCAAGGAGAACTTGAGCATGTTCGGAACCTAGCAAACTTGTCCTTCTCACTTAGTGTTCAGGATGTCAGCCACTCGAACACTCAAAACCCCGCAGCACCTCAGAATATCCCCAACAAACAGAATCCTCCTACAACTCACCACTATATAAATCCACTGCAAAATCAAACCATCCCACCACAATACCAAGAAAACACCTGTCACACTCCCCGAAACACCCTACCCATCATTCCTGAACCACAAAACTCCACCAACGATCACCTCTATGCTAAAGGCTCCAGGACACCAGAATAACCCCATATACATGGAGACTCTACCTCACTCCACTCAACCAATATCTTACACACCGGAATCCAGTGAGAAGGATACGCTTTTTAGGAACTTGGCCGAAGAACTCAAGAAATTGACTAGCCGAGTTCAAGGCATGGAAAGAGGTAAGGGGATCGAAGGATTGAATTATGAAGATCTATGTATACAGCTTGATGTAGAACTATCGGAGGGTTACAAACCTCCCAAGTTCGAGATGTTCGACGGTACTGGTGATCCCAGGGTCCATTTGAGGACCTATTGTGACAAACTGGTCGGAGTTCGAATAGATGAAAAGATTCGGATAAAACTATTCATGAGGAGCCTCACATGGGATGCCTTGTCTTGGTACATCAGCCAGAACCCCAATAAGTGGCCTAATTGTGTGAGTATGGCCTCGGATTTCATGGACCGATTTAGGTTCAACACGGAAAATGCACCTGGCATATTTTACATCCAGAATCTCAAGAAGAAAGCCACTGAAACCTTTCACGAGTATGCCACTTGTTGGAGGTCAGATGAAAAAATTCTTCGTCAGGACACAGGATCCACAATATTATGAAAGACTGATGGTAATTTAAAATCACAAGTTCTCTGACATCATCAAGATGGGTGAAAGGATTGAATATGGAATCAAGAGTGGGATGGTCACAAATTTTGAAGCACTACAAGCTACTAAAAATCACTGTAGTCCGGTGATATATCAAAGAAGAAAGACGTAGGAGCAGTAATGGTTGCATAGGGACCCAAACCTACACTAACATATCGAACCTCTCCACTCGCATACCAAGCACTTCCACCCACATATCAACCGTCACCTCCACCTACATATCAACCCACATCTCCCAGATATTCCCAACCAGCCACTGCCTATCACACATATAACTCCCAACCATCTCACTTTCAGTCACCTCCACCTCACAAAAATTTCCCAAGACCTCGTCCAAACTTTGACCGCAGGCCACTCAAACAGTATACCGCTATTGACGAGCCCATTGACCAGCTGTATGAAAGGTTAAAAGATGCTGGTTACGTCACTCCCATCCCTGCTGTAGCCACAGAGAATCCATCCCAATAGGTCAATCCAAACAAAACTTGTGCATAGCATTCCGACATGAAGGGACATACCATCGATGAATGCCGCTCGTTGAAGGATAAGGTCCAGGATCTGATCGACAACAAAATCATTCAAACTAAGGAAGCTGCTCCTAATGTTCGCAATAACCCCCTCCCAGATCATAGGGGTGGAGGCGTCAATGTGATAGAAATAGATGAAGAATAAGACCCAGAGGGGTCAATCGAGTTGATCAAAGAAGGTGACGATCCCAAGAAACCGGTGGTTATCGTTAATCCCATCATAGTGCAGATACAACTGTCAGGAGAGGTTGAGGTGACTACATCAGTCCCGTTCGAGTTTGAGATATCACCGCCTATAGATACGCCCGCACCATTTGAGGTTGAAATAGCACCACCTGCAGTAACTCCTGTTCCATTCGAAGTAAAAGTATCCGCACCAATTACAGTGACAGTATCAACTACGCCGCCCTTCAACACTATTTCCGTGCCCTGGGATTACGTAGCTGAAGCTAGAAGGAAAAGAAAGGTCAATGTAGAAGAAGATGGTGCTGCATAGGGGATGACCAGGACTGGAAGGGTATACACACCCGAACACTTCAGAGAGTCCAGCAAGCAGGTTTCTAACAGGCCTCCCGTTATTGAGACAGGACCGGATGACCTCTAGAGGAAGGTGCAAGCCAGGGAGTACTCAGTCATAGATAATCTAATCAAGACTCCGTCCCAGATATCTATCTTATCATTGTTGTAGAATTCGGAAGCACATAGGAGTGCTCTAATGAAAGTGCTGAATGAAGCTTATGTGCCTAACAACATCACAAGCGGAGAGATGGCTAACATGGTGGGGCAGGTATTAGAAAGTCACAAGATTACTTTCCACGAGGATGAACTACCACCTGAAGGCTTGAGGAACAACATGGCACATTACATTACCGTGCAATGTGAAGATTACTTCATTACCAGGGTTCTGATTGATGGAGGGTCCAGCCTTAACATTTTCCCATTGACAACACTAAAGAGGTTGGGCAAGGGACTGTACGAAATACGAGAAGGATCCATGAATGTAAAGGCTTTCGACAGGTCTCAAAGGTCCACCATTGAATAAATCAGTCTCTGTTTGTAGATGGGGCCTACATGGTTTGAGGTTGAATTTCAGGTGTTAGATATATCCGCGTCCTATAATCTGTTACTAGGACGACCATGGATACATGCTGCTGGGGCTGTGGCCTCAACTTTGCATCAGGCGGTAAAATTCGAGTGGAATCATCAGGAAGTCATTATCCATGGGGATGGGAGCAACCCCATCTACAGCCGCCAGACTACCCGGATAATTGAAGGTAGAAGAAGGCTTAGTGGAGAAACTTACCACCACATCGAGCGGGTCAATGCAATAGACAAGGATAAGTGGTGGAATAGAAATATTTAAAGCATAATGAATTGGAGCATATACAAACCTGGCAAGGATCTCGGTAAGAATCTTCAAGGCATTTTCGAGTCAATACGGCTCAAGAGCCACGGTACTACCTTTGTCCTGGGCTACCTGTACACTTGGCAAGAGTACGATGACTGGACGCCACCATGGCACGGTCCCTACTATCCATTGGAGCAGCCCATACCGCACCTGGAACAGACTTTCTAGCAAGTCGACGTCATAGGGGACCAGAGGAGGAGGAATAATTAGCAGCCTTAAGGAACTTATTCTTGGAGGACGAAGATATGGATTGTTGTGTCATCGTTGAGGAGGAGGAGGAGGAGGAAGGCCATACCATCCAAGCTGTGAACAAGGGATCGTTCCTCAGAAGTTGGACTGTCAGACCATCCAAGGCGCGATGAGTCCCAAGGTAGCAAGGCTGAACAACATTATTTATTTTGCTTTCCAAGAAAATGATTTCTCTTTCTTGCATTCTGTTTTAAATAAAGTTACCAATGTTCCGAAACGTTTGTTTAAATTATTGAAAATCACTTTTATGTTTTAATGAATCGATATTTATTATTTTTCTCTCATACTTTTACCTATGCAACATTACTATTTCTTGTCTTTATGAACCAATGATTGTGACATGCAATGAAACAACGCAACAAAAGGACAGTGATTCAGAAGAGGATATCATACCCGAGGAAATCGTCAGAGAAGTAGAGGACTTTGAGAACAAGCCTAAGTCCAATCTGGACAAGACCGAGGTAATCAACTTGGGATATCAGAGAGTGTCCAAGAAACCCGCATTAGCATCCACTTATCACCGCCAGAGAAAGAAGAGTATACACAATTCCTGAAGGAGTATGAAGACGTGTTTGCATGGTTGTACGATGATATGACCAGACTAAGTACATCCATCGTGGATCACAAGTTGCCTACCAATCCAATGTGCCCACCGGTGAAGCAGAAGCTCCTGAAGTTCAAACCTGACATGAGTTTGAAAATCAAGGAGGAAGTCACCAAAAAAATCAACGCCAAGGTCCTCAGGGTGGTTGAATACCCAACATCGTCCCAGTTCCAAAGAAGGATGGAAAGGTCAGAGTTCACGTCGATTACCAGGATCTCAACCGAGCCAGTCCAAAAGATCATTTCCCTCTTCCAAACATACACATCCTAATCGATAATTGTGCCAAATATGAGCTCCAGTCATTTGTAGATTGCTTCGCCGGTTACCATCAGATCTGGATGGACGAGGAGGACGCTGAGGAAACGACTTTCATCATGCCGTGGGGAGTATACTGTTATAAGATGATGCCGTTCAGCCTAAAGAATGCTGGGGCCACTTACATGAGGAATATGACTACTATCTTCCATCACATGATACATAAGGAGATCAAGGTATATGTGGACGATGTCATCATCAAGTCGAAAAACTCCACATATCATATAGTAGACTTGAGGAAGTTCTTCAACAGATTGCGAAAATACAACTTGAAATTAAACCCTGCAAAGTGTGCATTCGGGGTTCCTGCCGAAAAATTGCTCGAGTTCATCATCAGCCACCGAGGAATAGAACTGGATCCATAAAAAGACAAAGCAATCCAGGAGCTGCCACCACCAAAGAACAAGAATGATGTAATGAGTTTTCTGGGACGGATAAATTACATCAGCCGGTTCATAGCCTAGTCCACAGTCATATGTGAACCGATCTTCAAGATGTTAAATAAAGACGATGCAACCAAATGTACCGAGGATTGTCAATAGTCCTTCGACAAAATCAAGGAATACCTATCGAGGCTACCTGTTTTGGTTCCGCCAGAGCCAGGTAGACCCTTATTACTCTACCTTGCAGTACTAGAGGGAGCTTTCGGCTGCGTTCTGGGGCAGCATGACGAGACAGGGAGAAAGGAACAGGCTATCCATTATTTGAGTAAGAAGTTCACTCCATACGAGGCACGGTATTCTCTACTGGAACGTACCTGTTGTGCTCTAACCTGGGTCACTCAGAAGTTGAGACACTACTTTTGTGCCTACACAACATATCTCATATCAAGGATGGATCCTGTGAAGTATATCTTCCAGAAACCCATGCTCACTGGCAAGCTGGCTAACTAGAAAATCCTACTGAGTGAGTTCGACATCATCTATGTGGCTCAGAAAGCGGTCAAGGGACAAAGCATTGGCAGATCATCTTGGAGAAAATCTTGTGGGAAGAGAATACGAACCCTTGAAAACGTATTTTCCCGATGAAGACGTATTGTTCATAGGAGAAGACATTGCTGAATCCTACGATGGTTGGAGGATGGTCTTTGATGGAGCGGCAAATTTCAAAGGAGTCGGCATTAGAGCTGTTTTGGTATCAGAAACTGGCAAACACTATCCAGTATCTGCCAAACTCAGATTTACTTGCACCAACAACATGGTGGAGTATGAAGCTTGCATACTAGGACTCAACATGGCCATCAACATGAATATTCAAAAGCTTGTGGTAATCGGCGATTCAGATTTGCTTATACACCAAGTACAAGGAAAATAGGCCACCAAGAATTCCAAGATATTGCCATATCTGCACCATGTGCAGGAATTGAGAAAGAGGTTCACAAAGACAGAATTTCGGCATGTCCCCAGAATTCAGAACGAGTTTGCCGATGCACTGGCCACATTATCATCCATGATACAGCATCCGGACAAAAACTTTGTTGATCCTATTCCAGTGAAGATCCATAGCCAGCCAGCATATTGCGCCTATGTTGAAGAGGAAGCAGACGGGAAGCCTTGGTACCACGACATCAAGTAATACTTGGAAAAAGGGGAGTACCCAGAGCATGCGAATCATACACAGAAACGTACGCTTCGGAGGTTGTCCAACAGTTTCTTTCACAGCGGAGGAACCCTATACAGGAGAACTCCCGACTTGGGATTACTGAGATGTGTTGAGGCAAATGAGGCTTCTAAGCTACTTGAAGAAATATATGCTGGGACCTGCGGCCCGCATATGAATGGTTTTGTCTTGGCCAAAAAGATACTCAGAGCCAGTTATTTCTGGATGACCATGGAAACAAACTGCATCCAATATGTTCGGAAGTGCTACCAATGTCAGGTACATGCAGATATGATAAAATTACCACCGAATGAGCTCAATGCAACTAGCTTACCTTTGCCATTCGCCGCCGGGAATGGACGTCATCGATCCGATCGAGCCCACTGCCTCAAATGGGCACAGGTTCATCTTGGTAGCTATTGATTACTTCACAAAATGGGTCGAAGCAGCATCCTACAAAGCAGTGACTAAGAAAGCCGTGGCAGACTTTTTCTGCGACCGGATTGTCTGTCGGTTCGGAGTTCCGGAATCAATCATCACCGACAATGCTTCCAATGCGAGACTTTCAAAATCAAGGACGATAATTCCACAGCCTATAGACCTCAGATGGATGGAGCTGTTGAGGCTGCCAACAAGAATATCAAGAAGATACTGAGAAAGATGATAGAAAATCACAAACAGTGGCATGAAAAGCTGTCATTGACTTATTGGGATACCTCACCACAGTTCGCACATCAACTGGGGCAACTCCTTACTTACTGGTTTATGGTACGGAAGTTGTTAATCCTGCCGAAGTGGAGATTCCTTCCTTGAGAATCATACAAGAAGATGCGCCCAACGACGCAGAATGGATAAGGAGCCGTTATGAGAAACTAGCCCTTATAGACGCTAAAAGAATGAATGCAGTTTGTCACAGACAACTTTATTAGAACAGAATGACCAGAGCCTTTAACAAAAGAGTCAAGCCTAGACAGTTCACATCGGGGCAGCTGGTGTTGAAGAAGATCTTTCTGCATCAAGATAAAGACAAAGGGAAATTCTCTCTCAACTGGCAGGGTCTATACATGGTTCATAGGGTATTGACATGAAGAGCTATCATACTTGTAGAAATAGACAGATAAGTCTGGCCAAAATCGATCAACTCAGATGCTGTCAAACGATACTATGTGTAACTCTTTATACTTTTCTCAAATGATGTAAATTGAACTACGCTCGACCTGATTCCCGTTTAAGAGGGGATACGTAGGCATCCCTGTGGGTTCGGTCACAAACCAATAAAGATCTTATTTCCCCCACAATTGGGAACTGGGGCATAATTTTGAGGAGGACCCTCAAAATTCCGAAGCAAGGTCAGCCGATTGCAGCATGTACAACAGTCAGAGATTTAAATCCATCTAACTGGTGAAGAATTTTGAGGAGGACCCTCAAAATTCCATAGCAAAAGAGGTTGCAATGTCTCGGATCTTGTCACGGTCGTCGGTTCATCTAAAATTCTTAAAGTACATTTTTACTATGTCTTTACAAAACTATGCATGCTTGCTTGTAAAATAGATTTGTTTAGCAAACGCTACCCCCGATAATTTGAACAGGATCTTCAGTCAAGCAAAGCATGTCAAGCAAAGCCAGCGGAGACACGAACCAACCTCCCCTATTTACAGAACTGACGATTTTTCTTTGGATGCAGAGACAAAGAATATACATGCCTCGAAGTCAAAATATTCACAACAACCGCAATTCTAAAATCTGCTACCAGCTAAGAAACTCTGCTATTACCTACTATTCATTCTACTCTCCTGCATACGGCTAAACGCTGCCTTTCCTTGCATGAGGTTAAGCTCTACCTCGACATCTGCATAAGGCTAATATTTTCCTTCATTTGCATAGGACTAAGCCCTGTCCTGCATCTTGCATAAGGCTAATCTCTGCCTTCATTTGCATGAGACTAAGCGCTGTCTCCACATCATGCATGAGGTTAATCTCTACCTCCGCATCCTACATGAGGCTAAGCTCTGCCTCTATCTGCATAAGGCTAATCTCTGCCTTCATTTGCATGAGACTAAGCTCTGTCTCCACATCGTGCATGAGGTTAAGCTCTACCTCCATATCTTGCAAGAGGCTAAGCTCTGCCTTTATCTGCACAAGGCTAATCTCTGCCTTCATTTGCATGAGACTAAGCTCTGTCTCCACATCGTGCATGAGGTTAAGCTCTACCTCCATATCTTGCAAGAGGCTAAGCTCTGCCTTTATCTGCACAAGGCTAATCTCTACCTTCATTTGCATAAGGCTAATCTCTGCCTTCATTTGCATGAGATTAAGTTCTGTCTCCACATCGTGCATGAGGTTAAGCTCTACTTCCATATCTTGCATGAGGCTAAGCTCTGCCTCTATCTGCACAAGGCTAATCTCTGCCTCCATTTGCATAAGGCTAGTCGCTGCCTTCATTTGCATGGGACTAAGCCCTGTCCCGCATGTTGCATGAGATTAAGCTCTACCTCCGCATCCTACATGAGGCTAAGCTCTGCCTCCATCTGCATAAGGCTAATCTCTGCCTTCATTTTCATGAGACTAAGCTCTGTCTCCATACCTGCATGAGTCTAAGCTCTGCCTCCAATTTACATTCTTTCGCAGAGACTAAGCGTTGTCTCTCCAACATTATCTAATTTTCTCTTCTTTTGGGCTAAGATCTGCCCTTCACAGGACTAAGGCTTGTCTTGTTGACATCATATTATTGCATCTCATGGGCTGAAATATCGCCAATCTGTCCAAAGGCGTGATAGTCCAAAGGCATCATCCTCATAGCTGGAAGACACCATGTCATGCATGAGGATCTCTCAAACTTGCATATCATTATTCAAAGGTGTCATGGTTTAGAGGCACCATCCTCATGGACCGAGAACATCATTTCATGGCCTGCGAGTCTCTCACCGAACAATTCATGGCCCAGGACGTCATGGTCTAAGGACGTCATCCTCAACCGTCCTAAAACAATTCTCATGGCCCGAAGGGAACCTACATCATGTTTAAATTTCTGCACAATATATGCTCGTAGTATCTCTATTTGCAGGTAACCCGACAAGCAACTGCTATCCCAGCGGGATCGATCTCGCTCCAGTTCCTTATTATCTCAAAACCTGGCCTCTCACCATAACCAATCCTTCGCCTATCCCGAAACATTGTGTCCGTTCTTGTGATGACTTCATCGATATATTCTGCCGATGAATCAAGAACTACACACAGCCTGATTCCTTTAAAACCAGGGATATGTAGGCAGCTCAGAAGCCAGACTGCGGCCTAAATCTCTCAAACCATTTCGCTCGGTCAAAATTGGCCATCATGTCTTTACCCGACAACTCTTTCAACCTTTTCGGGTAAAGAGGGGCAGTTGTTGATACCCAATTTTTACCAAAATAATTTTTTAATTGCATGTCTTTAAAATCATGCATTAGCATCAATTGGTATTTTTTCATTATTTTTCATATTTTTTATTAATTTGCTAAGTATTTTATTTCTAATAAATAATAATAAAATTGCATCACAAATGATTTAAAAAAATTTCTTGATTTAATATTACTATTTATGGTCTTATTAAGTCCAAATAATTTCATAAATAGCCAAATTGGCACTTTTTGGTTATAATTTTTTTTATTCAATTGTTACCAGTCGTATTGATTCACTCTGTATATTTGACTTACACGATTTTCCTTTGTCAAATTCATTGCTCTGTGATTTTTTCCCCAACTAATCTTTATTAAGGTTTTTGAATCAATTTTTCGGCTAATTTCTCTATGTTTATGAAGTCTTACTTAGTCTATTTTTATTTATGGGAATCGATATATTCTATCCAGAATTGTTGTTAATCTGTTGATTGATTTGCTCTATTAAGAATCAGTATTCTTGAGTCTTGCATGTTTCTATGATTATGACCTTAAATTAGTCGTTCTTGCCTTGTTTGACCGCCGCATATTTACTGATTCCTTTACATGATTCTTTCCTTAATTAGACCCCTGATTATTTACTCCATTATTTGGCCTGACTTGAACCTCTTGCCTTAATTAATTCCGGTCATTACCGGTTGCTAATTGCCCTTAATTAAGGGAAGTTGTGCTGAACCTCTTTGTGTGATTGATTCTGTGATCTCTAATTGCTGAATATTTATTTCCTTTACCTTATTTTACTTTGCCCTCGACTCTTATATATACTCTCCTCTATTCACACTACCAGACACGAGACTAGTTTGACAAACTCTCTCACACTTAAAATCTCTCTTTGTTCTCCTCTGTTACTTACAATCATTCATGATCTCGCCAGCTGTAAGTCAAGGCTAGTTATTATACAACTTCTGCTCTATACTCTATGCTTTCCCTCCTTAACTGGTATGTCCTAATTCAATAGCAAAGTCCAAAATTCTACGTGTTTCATTGCTGTTTTAATTCATGTGTAATGATTTCCAATCATGTTTCGTGTTTACTATGTTGTTGCTCAGCATGTCTAAATTACATTGCCTAAGTACTATTTCACCTAGAATATCTGAATTTTGTTCTATCTGTGACTAGTGTGTCTACTTCTGCCTACTGCTCTACCAAGAATGTTTCAATCTGTTTGTGCAGTATGTTAGCATGTTTAACTAATGAATACTTGTGATGTTTTCCTAGTCTGTTCACTTAGGTGCTCACTTAATCTGCTTTGCTAAGTTGTCTAGTATTACAAATTAACTCTAGTTGTATGCCTAATCATGTTCAGTGTTTATGTGGCTTTACTGAAATCTTTTCTCTATGTCTCAATCACCTACCCCTTTATAACTAACTTATTAAAACTCTTGAAAATTTCTGTGCATCCTGTTGTTTATGTGCTCCACCATACACTGATGTGTATTCTATGTGTCCCCAATCCCCTCAATCCTTGTTTGGAATCTATTTGCTAAGTATTCCCAATTGATTAGTGTTCTGATTTCAAAAGTGTCTCAATACTTTTACTTAAACTATTTTACCACTAAACTATCTCTTTTTTTTAAAACATTTTCACTCCTAGAATCCTCTTCATACTGTTTTACCAAAAAAAAAATCTTTTCAAAACTATGTCAAGCACTCTCACTTTACTCTTAGATCATTAGGTTTTGCCCCTCCAGTGTGTGTACTGCCTGGGAATCCCCTGAGATTCCTTTGAACTCTGGCACACTGGGGTTGGTCCTTCCACACTGCACTTACTCAATCCATGTAATGAAAAATCTAGGTGTAAGCACTGCCCGAGATCCTTGAGGTCCTTAGGGAACTCTGACACACCTGGACACAAACTTGGGTATGAAATCCTTGGCATTTGAGACTACTGAAGGTCTGGCATTCCCAGGTTTTCCTTGGGCCTGTTTCAAGCTCCCTATAGCTTAATTTATAGTTTATTTATGTAATTTATTCAATCATTGGTCTGTAATAATTATTTATAAACAAATATTGGGGTGACTAATGAAAAGGAAGGGTAGTTTTATGATACTGTGGGTAAAACCAGGTAAAAATCATGTCTATAGGATTTACATTCTGCAAATCTGCATTAGAAATCATGTTCTAGGGTTGACGTGTTTATTTGCATTCAAACCATGTTAATCCTGTGCATTAGATATCCTGTTCTTAGGGTCTTCACGTTTATTGCTTCAGTATACTACATATCACTATTCCATGCTTTATTTCTGCATAAGTACTTTCACTTAGAGATCCAGTTACTGGGTTAATAATCCTTCCTTAATAAAAAATAGTCATTCTATGTGTGCATTAGATATCTTGTTCTTAGGACTCTGATTGCATCTGTTTTGAATCATGTTTATTTCGACTAGATAAATAATTGTCCATGTAAAGGTTTTAACATAGCGTCACGCGTAGGTATCATTGTCTCTAAATACAAATTAGTATAAATCACTTGTTACAATCTGTATCACCTAGATCAGCGTGCCCATAGGTTGAAATAATCTCAAATTATTTAAATGACTCCTGTAACTGTGCTTGCGTATAGTCCCACGCCTAGGCAAGCCTTAGGTAATTAATCTCCTTGCATAAAATTGGAAACTGTATTTTTTATTGTTTACTACTAAGTTTTACTGGATTTTTAAAATCAGTAGGCAAACTGATTAGGACCTTGTCATTGAATTTCTAAAACTGTGTTGCATATTCTGTATATTAATGTTCACCTAGACATCCTGTCCTAGGAGTCTTTCTCCGAAATTACCTGAATCTGTGTTTGAAGTGTGCTGCTTATTTACCTATATATGTGGAGGCAAACATAAGCCCCTTAACTGCTCCCCCTATTTGATTGTCCTAAGTGTTATTTGTTGTCGCCTAGATTTTTCCCTTTTGAATACCTTAGGCGTTGTCTTGAACTGCCCAGATTTAGAGGTCATAAACTCCTCCGGGACCAAACGGAAGGGACGGGTAACAGAATGATTAGAGTTCGTTAATCAACTCGTTTATATAACCGCTACGGGGAGGGATATTGGGTAGAAAAGGATATGATGACCTGTGTACTAATGCAACGTGTAGCCCTTCATTGAGAAGTGATTATCGGGCATTGCATGGATATGATCCTATAGGATAAATAACTTAGGACCCCTTTCACCCATTTACATATGTGTGCTTAGACTGCTAATCTGTTAAAACCTTTACTTGTTTACATATGTGTTCTTAGACTGCTAATCTGTTAAAACTTTTACTTGTTTACATATGTGTGCTTAGACTGCTTATTTGCACCTGATTAATTCACAAAGTAAGTTTGGCCGGGACCCACAGTTGTGGACTTCGAGGGGTGCCTAACACCTTCCCCTTCGAAGTAACTTCAAGCTCTTACCCAATTTCTGGTTATACAATTAGTGTTATAAATGACCCGTAATACCCCTAACGCACCTTAATTCGTTAGGTGGCGACTCTTCAAATTCCGTACATCCCTTTTTCCCAAAAGGAAATGAGTTGTCCCAATAATGTCAAAAACCCTGACTAATCTGAAAGGGGAGGAACAAAGGGGGAGCAACAGGGGGATCGATACAGAGATTTTTGTACTTATCTCCCAGAGGCTATGAAGTTTAGGAATAAATTTACTTTTATTCAACTTTGCCGTGCGATTTCGTTTTCTCAATACTGATTGAACTCTCCTACTCTTATTCTCTCGCAGATAGCAAAAACGTGTATCGCTTCTTCAGCTAAGCAGCAGGCAGAGCCTCCGCAGCAGCTCCTACGAGGGACAGAGTTCTAGGCCAAGGTCATGCTAGAGGCCAAGGTAGGGGCAGTGCTCAGCCCAGAGCCCGAGTAGCAACCCCAGCCGTGGAGCCTCAGGTAGAGTTCCATGTAGAAGTTAGAATTTCCATAGTTACTATAGGCTTCAATCTGGGTGGGATTCATTTTTTTGATGTTGTTTGAGATTATTTGAGGGCGCAACTAAGTTTGTATAATGTTGTGGGACTTGGTGGTATGTTTGGTTGAGGTTCCGGGGGCCTAGGGTGAGTTTTTGACGGTCTACAGATCAATTCTGAACTTGGTATTTTAGCTGAAGACTGATGATTTGCATGTTTCTAGTTTCCTTATATGCATTCGCGAGAGAGGTCTCGCATTTGCGAAGGGTATCTGGAGGCAGACGAGGAGTTGTCCTTCACGTTTGCGAAGAGAGCAACGGAAGGTTGGGGGTCAGTGTGCATCGCAATCGCGAGATGGGTCTTGTGTTCGTGTAGAAGGGCTGCGATGACCCAAAAGGTCATCTTATGTTTTAGAACTCAATTCTGTGATCTTAATCCTTAAATATCTCAGTTTTTACCCTCCTCAATTTACGTGCGCAGTCCGAGCGTGTTTTCGGAAAGATTTTGCGTTGAAAGTTTATAAAAAAAGAATTTGTTGCCTTAAAAGGGTGATTTGAGTTGACTTTTGTCAACGTTTTAAGTAAACGGATCCAAAACCGTGTTTTGACGATCCCGGTGGGTCTGTATTGAAATATGGGACCTGATCATATGCCCGGACTCGAATTTCGAGGTCCCTAGCTCGAGATATGAATTTTTGTTGAAAATTAAATGGTATGAAGAATCTATTAATGTTTGGAATTTTTGAGACCGGGCCCGTATTTATGTTCCGGAGCCCGGTAAAGGTTCAATATAATATTTATTACTTGTCTGTGATGTTTTGTAAGAAACAAAGCCAGTTTAACGTGAATCGGACTCTCAGTTGGGAAAATAGAAATTCTAAAGCTTTCTTGAAAATTTCATTTGATTTGATGCTAAATTTGTAGTTCTAGGTGTTATATTTGCGATTTGACCGCGCGAGCAAGTTCATATGATGTTTTTAGACTTGTGTGCATGATTGGTTTGGAGCCCCGAGGGCTCGGGTGAGTTTCAGATAGGCTACGGATGTTTGGACTTAGAAAATCTGGTGTGTGTATGTTGTATCTGGTGTCTAGTGTGATGTATTTCACGTACTCGTAGCCATTCTTACGATCGTGAAGGGAAGTCTGGGATGGGGATGACTTTACTCTACGCGAACGCGGAGATTGGGTTGCGAACACATAGCTGTGGGGGACTTACCCTTCGCAATTGCGGCCAGTTCAACGCGAACGCGTAGCATTTGGGACTTGGGAGAGGGGGTCAACCACTCTTCATCGTGAACGCAAATAAGGTCTCGCGAACACGAATGCTAGGGGGTGTAGCTTTCACGAACGCGATGAGGAACTTGCGATCACGTAAGTCTTTAGTAAGCAGCTCTTTGTGATCGCGATAGTGTTTACGCAATCGCGATGCACACTGTCGGCCATCTCTTAAATATAGAATCAGAAATGGGACTTAGGCCATTCTTCAAATTTTCAAAAGCCAAACGACCTAGGGGCGATCCTCTCAAGATAACTTCTTCCCCAAAGTGTTGGTAAGTTATTCCAAACCATTTTCTTTCAATTATCCATTGCATTCCATGAATTTTCAACCAGAAATCTAGGATTTCCATGGTAAAAATGGGGGTTTGGGTAGAATTAGGGATTTTTGGCAAAATTGGGATTTAGGCCTTAATTTGGGGTCGGATTTCGAAACTAATTACATATTCGGGATCAGGTGTGAATGTGTTTTGGTGCGAACCTAGAGTTTTGACCAAGCGGGCCCGGGGTTGATTTTTGACTTTTTGGGGGGAAATTTGGAAAACCTAAATATATGTATTGAAACTTTTTTCTTTAGCAATATTTGATGTTTTTAAATTAATTATGGCTATATACGAGTGGTTTGGAGGTGGAAACTAGAGGAAAAACGCTAATTGAGCAGTGAGTGGCATGTGGATCGAGGTAAGTGTTGTGTCTAACTTTGACTTGAGGGATTAGGAATCCTTGCCTTAATTGCTATATGAAAAATCATGTGAGCGGCCTATATATGTAAGGTGACAAGTACTAATGCGCCACCAATTTATCTGTTTTACCTGTTTCCTTCTCGTTCTCTTTGTATTTTTCCTTCTCTGCTTTAATAGTTACATGCCTACTTGTATTTCCATGCCTAATTGCTACCTGTTGATATTGTTTCTCCTTGTTGAAGATAATTGTTGTACCGTAGTTTCCTTATCCCCTATTACTTGCTTAAACTGTTCTTATTTTTGTTTTAGTGACATTCTGGATTGGTCTTGCTGAGTAGTATTATTTGTGTAGAGTTTCATTGAGTATAAGGTTTCCAATTGCCTTGTTCTGAAGTTAAGTATTGATAAGGGTCTTGTGTTAATTTTGTTAAAAGTTCTATACTTCCTGTGTAATTGATAATAATATGGTGGGGTCGGGTTGCATGTCGCAAAAGGTTGAATAAGGGTGAAATATTGAGGAGGAATAAGGGTGAATTGATATTATACGGTGGGATCGGGTTGCACGCCGCAATAGGTGTAATAAGGGTGGAATATGGTGATATATGGGTGAATCTTGATTGTGTTTTTTATGATATGGTGGGATCAGTTTGTTCGCTACAACATTTTATCTATATTATTTTATTTATGATATTAAGAAGAAATAAGGGTGGATTGTGATATGTACGGTGGGATCGGGTTGCACGCTACAATAGTTTATGTGCTTATGTTCTTTCTTCGACTATGTAAGTTGTCCGGTAGCTTTGCATTTCACATAAGGGTTGGTTATAGCTGAATACTGATGAGACACGTTGGGTTCTATATTTATTCCTTCCAAGTTACTGCTTCTACATTATTATGCTTTCTCTTTTGTCTTATTATTCACTGTATGCAGCTTATATTATGAGTGTCCCGCTAGCCTCATCACTCTTTCGTCGAGGTTAGGCTCGGAACTTACCAGTACATGGGGTCGGTTGTACCGATACTGCACTCTGCACTTCCTGTGCAGATTTTGGAGCAGGTAGTGGCTGATCGGGAGGTTGGCTACAGATTATACAACTATGAGACCCAAGGTTGTCTCACCGGCGTCCGCAGGCCCTGGCGTTCCCTTCTACACTTCTATACTTACTGTTCTACTTTACTTCACAAACTGTTGTAATTTCTTTCAGACAAATGTTTGTAGAGAATCTTAGTATGTTAGTGAATTCTAACCCCAGATTCTAGGTAAAAGTAGCATGTAAATGAAATTGATATCTATACAGCTTCACATTTATTTCACTTTATTTTGCTTGTTTATTGATAATCACTAGAAATGGAAAGAATTGGATAAATAACCTATAACGTTTTCTTTCCTAGCATGTGTGACATTAGGCGCCATCACGATCCCGATGGTGGGAATTTCGGGTTGTGACAAGTTGATGGCAGAAAACTAGGGTTCCTAGGTCTCACAATTCACGGACAAGATTAGTAGAGTCTGGGGGATCGGTACAGAGACGTATGTACTTATCTCCCAGAGGCTATGAAGTTTAGGAATAAATTCACTTTTATTCAACTTTGTTGTACGATTTTGCTTTCTCAATACTGATTGAACTCTCCTACTCTTATTCTCTCGCAGATGGTGAGAACGCGTACCGCTTCTTCATCTGAGCAGCAGGTAGAGCCTCCAACAGTAGCTCCTACGAGGGGCAGAGGTCGAGACCAAGGCCGTGCTAGAGGCCAAGGCAGGGGCAGGGCTCAGCCTAGAGCCCGAGCAACAGCCCTAGTCGTGGAGCCTCAGGTAGAGTTCCATGAGGAGGTTCCAGCTCAGACTATTCCTGCCGGACCAGCTCAGGTCCCAGAGGGGTTTATTGCCACCCTAGTACTTAAGGATGCTTTGGTCCGATTGGTGGGCCTTATGGAGAGTGTGGCCCAGATTGGCGCGTTCCCCATAGCACCATCTGTATCTTCAGGATGGAGGAGGAGCCCAGACTCCTGCTACTAGCACTCCGGAGCAGATGGATCCCAAGTTTCAGACACCAGCAGCTCATCCAGTCGGAGTAGTTCTGTCGGTTGCTGCGGCACAACCCGTTGATGGGTCAGCTAAGTCTTTTGAGGCTTTGTGTAGATTGGATAGGTTTACTGAGATCTTTCCATTCCATTTCAGTGGTGCTACTTCAGAGGATCCCAGGAGTATCTTGATAGCCATCATGAGGTTCTTCTGAACATTGGTATATTGGAGACCAGTGGGGATGACTTTGCTGCTTTTAAGATGACTAGTTCCGCCAAGAAATGGGGGAGGGATTATTTTTTGACAAGACTAGCTAGTTGCCTTCTCTTACTTAGGACCAATTCTCTCATCTCTTCTTAGAGAAGTTTCTACCTATTACCTTGAGAGAGGAGCGCCGCTGATAGTTCGAGCGTCTCCAGCAAGGTAGCATGACTATTACTCAGTATGAGACCTATTTTGTGGATTTGTCCTGTCGTGCTATTCTTCTGCTTACTACTGAGAGAGAGAGAGAGAGAGAGAGAGAGAGAGAGAGAGAGAGAGGGTGAGGAGTGTTATTGAGGGTCTTTCTCAGCTTATTAGATTGCAGATGCCTGAGGATACTGGAAGTGAGATTTCATTTTAGGATGTGGCCAATGTCGCCGGACGAGTCGAGATGGTTCTTGGACAGGGAAGTGAGGGGTCTGACAAGAGACCCCGTCATTCCGGTGGATTCTGCAGCGCCTCATCTGGAGGCAGGGGTACTTTTGGTAGAGGTCATTGATGCGTGGCTAGAATTCATGGTTTAACAAGTTATATGTCTTACATTTTATGTGCGTTAATGATAAAAATATACTTTTTATGTGCATAATGAAGTCTATTTCATGTGTAGGTGCATTGGAGATGGAAATCGAGCTAAATGGATGCATGGACATAGAAAATACGCTCAAGAGTCGAAAAGGAGTGACCCGGGCTTTAGCCGGGCGTTTTGGCCTTAAAGCCAGGCCAACCCGGGCATTAGTGGGGCGTTAGACCCCTAAAGCCAGGTCTGCCTTGGCGTTAAGGGGCGTTTTAGCCCAAACGCCTGGGTCCCGAGGTCCGATCAGTTTTAAAGGTTTTAAGTGTTTCCGGTTGAAATAGAAGTCTCCTACACGGCTAGGGTTTATCCCAAACATATAAATAGACCCAAAAACACAACTTGAAAAGGAGAAAAAGCCATTGAAGTGAAGAAAAACCTGTGGATTACTACTCAGTGAGGCAAACATTGATTTTTATAGCTTTTATTCATTATTTTGTAGTTCAATTATGCAAGTTATTTTAGAATTGATTCTTATGAATATGAGTAGCTAACTTTCTTAATCTAGGGTTTTGGTGGAACCCGTTGGGGGATGAATTTATTGTGTTATTAATAAAGTTTTGATTGATTGATTAATCTCTATTTGTTCAACTACGTTCTTGTTGTAGTTGATTGAAAGGGCCCTCAATTAGCTGTTCCTATTTATTATGTATCTACTTGAGAGAGAGTGCATATTTAGGTAGTTGTTTGAACAACATCACTCCCGGAGTATAGACGAAAGTCATAACCGAGGGTTTAGAGGTTGGATTAGAGATAACGATACCTCGGGTGCAATCTAAAGTGAACTGTAATGCAATCTAGCTAGCGTAACTTGAGAGAGTGCGTCTAGTAAATTATCATAATTACTTGAGAGAGATTTATGGTAGATAGAGTGTTCATGATTGATAGAGACAACTAATCAAACTATAGGAAGTATCCGAGAAGGAAGTTCACCAACGGGGGAAACCATAGCCTTAAACCTTTATTATCATTATTTACAACACATTGTTAGTAATTGCTAGTTATTATTATTGTCAGTAGAATTAGTAAAACATCACCAATTTATATTAAAAAGTCTTGAGAGAATTGATTGAGTAAAAGTTGCGTATTCTAAAGACTTGATTGATACGTAAATTCCCTGTGGGATCGACTCTAGGCATAATACCCCGGATTATATTTGCAACGCCCGTTTAGTCTTTTATTAGACATAGTTGAGCGTGATCAAATTTTGGCGCCGTTGCCGGGGAATTAACGGTATTATCAATTGAGTTGGAAGAAATACAAAATTCTGAAATATAGTCAATTTTCTTTAAAATTTCGTTTTTACATTGAAAGTTTAACGTTTGCTAACGTGTTGCAGGTGCATGCCTAGAAAATCATCGAGGACTGGTGAAGTAGTTGAAGCCTTATCAGACCCCGATAATGTTTTCATGTCCCTAAACCGGACCGATCAGAAAAGCAAATATCAACCACGAATTGAACAAATTGAAACCGACATGGAAGATCCACACAACCAGAACAATAATGGGGATGATGTGGTAGACCCAGTCGCTCAAATAGGGGCAGAGGCTCCCTTATATGACTGGGCACAACCCACAGCTGAGAATTTGGCCACTGCGATACTGGTCCCTCAGATACAGGCCGAGTCCTTCCAGATAACAAATAATATGCTGCACTTATTGCAGAACAAAGGGCTATTCTCAGGGTCATACATCGAAGAGCCCCAGCAGCATTTAAAAAACTTCCTGTCAATTTGCAAAACTAAGAGGCAGCCAAACGTCACCCAGGAGGCAATAAAACTATTGTTGTTTCCATTCTCAGTGACCGTGGCTGCCCAGACATGGCTAAACTCACTCCCCATCAATTCCATTACCACATGGGAGGAGTTAGTCAAACAGTTCGTGAACAAGTTTCATCCACCCAACAAGACTGCTCAACAAATTGATGAAATCTTGAGCTTCAGACAGAAACCAGTTGAAACACTGCAAGAGACATGGGAACGATTTAAGGGGATGCTGGTTATCTGTCCACATCATGGTATTCCAGAGCAGATGTTGGGGCAATGTTTTTATATGGGTTTGGCTGATACTGTTAAAGCAAATGTTGATGCTTCGGCTGGTGGAGCATTCTTGAGCAAAACGTGGAGAGAAAGTCAAATCTTACTTGATAAAATGGCACAGAACTTAGGATGGACAACAAGGAATGCACCCATTACTCCTGTAGTTCACTCAGTGCCATTCGATCCATCTAATTCTATTGCAGAGAACGTGGCCACCTTGATAACACAGATGAGTATACTTACTAAGAAGGTGGAAGAATCAGGACAAAAGCAGCAGGTACACATCGTAGACACAACCAATGGGGGCTTATGCACATCTTGCATTAGTCAACCACTTGGTAATCACTGGAATGCAGAATGTCATCACCCTCCTTATCCAGAAAATATGAATTATGTGTCGAATTATAGAAGCCATAGACAAGGGGGGCAGAACTGGGGTCAGCAAAGTCAACCATATAGACCACCCCACCAACAGTAGAACAGTGGAAATATGGGTGTCAGGGGACAACAAGGTAATACAACACCGTATCAGAGGCCACAAGGTTATAACCATCAGAATCAACAACAAGCGTACTACCCTCCTCAGCATCAACATGGGGGAAATCAAGAAGATGGATTTTCCAGGTTAGAAGCTATGATGCAGCAAGTTATTGGGTCAAATTCCAAAATCAGTGAGAGAGTAGATGTACATGATGAAACTATTAAAAATATTGAAGTACAGTTGGGCCAGATATCTATGGCAGTGAACAATCGTCCTCCTGGAACTTTACCTGCAGATACTCAGGTAAATCCTATGGACCAGGGCCCAAGGCAGCTGATGGCAGTGACTCTCCGCAGTGGCAGAGACTTAAACTTGGAACTGGAGAGAGCTCGTGAAAGCAGACAGGCCGAGACACTGGTACCCATGCCGATTGAACTTGATGATTCAACAAACTTGACCAAGGTAACAGTGCAACCTACTGAAGGAGAACCCAGTGCACAGAGTGAGACTGAAAAAGAAGTGGAGATAGCCCAGAAGCCGGTAGTTGAGGTGGTGGCTGAGAAAGAAAAGTCCCAAATCACTGGGAAAAAGAGACCGCCAGCTTCATTCCCTCAGAGGCTGGCCAAATACCAAAAGGATGAACAGTAGAAAAAGTTCTTGGACATGCTAAAGCAAATACAAGTAAATATCCCATTGATTGATGTGTTGAAGAAAATGTCTGGTTATGCTAAAATGATGAAGGACTTGATGTACAGAAAAGTTGGCTTCCAAGATCTGGCTACTGTCACCCTTACTCAGACTTGTAGTGCGGTGGTGACGCGCCCTATTGCTGAAAAGTTGTCTGACCCAGGGGGTTTTACAATTCCTTGTACCATTGACAACTTAGCTTTCACTAAAGCTCTATGTGACTTGGGGGCAAGCATTAATCTGATGACGCTGGCCATATAAAAGACTGGGGATTGGTAGAGCCAGGCCCACCTCCATGCTGCTGCAACTTGCTGATAGGACGGTGAAGAGACCGTCGGGTATTCTGGATGATGTATTGGTGCAAGTGGGGAAGTTTGTATTTCCTGCTGATTTTGTGATATTAGACTGCAAAGTGGATGAGGAAATTCCCATAATCTTGGGAAGGCCATTTTTGGCCACAGGCAGAGCTCTTATCGATTGTGAGACTGGTGAACTTAAGATGAGGCTCAATGATGAAGAAATCACTTTCAACGTGCAGAAGTCTATGAGGCGACCTAGTGAGTTTGCCAACTGCTCTCTTATTGATGCTGTGAATGTGATCTCAGAAAAAGATGATTCATCCATGACTGTTGGGGACCTTTTGGATGAATGTTGGATGAATATAGACGATATGAACGGCGAAGAACTGGCAGATTGGTGTTAGCACTTGAGGAAAAAAGGGTATCGCCAAAGGCTCTCGAGTTTGAGTCACTATACGTAGAGGAAAGAGAGAACCCGCCGGCCAAGCCATCTATTGAAGAACCACCCAGGTTGGAACTGAAATCAGAGGATGCTGATGTGGTAGAAAAGATACTAGAGTTAACCAAGGACATCGATGATACATACTTTGTTGAATCTAGTGTCATTATTGTTGAGGATGTTGGTACACACTCCAACCATTTTTTCACATTGTGTTGGGATGATGATATGCAAATAGAGTTATCCGAACCACCTGATGAGTTGAGGGATAAAGAACAAGATGCCTACATTCTGGAATTCTTCTTGCCAGAAAGTAGGGAGTACACATTTCGTCGAAAGGCCAAGAAGCGCAGATTACTAAATTGTTTTATTGGGCCAGGCAGATTTGTTCCACCACCCCAGGAGCATGATCATAGAGCAGATTCAAAACTCGGGATCCAATTCATAAGTTCAAAGTGGAGGCATAAAGTGATTGAAGCAGATGCTTGAAGGAGCAGGGGAAGCAAAACTAATGGAAAGGATGGCGAAGCTACTTGGATCATGGAGTTTCTTGCACCTTACTTTTATTTCTTGTTTTGTCTATATGTGATGCACTGAGGACACTGCATGATTTAAGTATGGGGTGTTGTAAATATTTGTTGTGATTTGTTGTGTTTAGTGTGCTTTTTTGTTAATAGTTTTAGCTTTTATTGTTAGTAAGTTTATCTTCTAGGTAGAACAAAACANACTGGAGTGTCGTGATAGATCCAATCCTAAGTGAGTTATGTGCCAAGTGTGTGTGAGGTTTATATGCTATTCTGTGCATTGCATTTGATGTATAGAACTTGCCCCGTGTGTGTGCAAAGTGAAATAGAAGTTTTGTTCAGTCTTGGAAGTGATATAGACATTTCTTTGTTGAGCCAGCTATATATATTTTACCCACCTAATTATTATGTATCGTAGTTAACCCCGTTGAGCCTATAATCATTTTTCTTTGGCAACCACATTACAAGACATACCCCTTTGTTTGAATCGATCATATATTTGAACCTTGTCACCTCTCCTAAGCACTGAAAAAGTGATGAAATATGGAAAAATTAAAGTGTGGGGTGGTAGGTTGTTTTTGAGGGTAATAATTGAAATAAGGAGAAAGGTGCACTGTTTGAAAAAGTAAGAGTCACTTGAGAAAAAAAAAGAGAAAAAGAAAAAAAAAATAGTTGCATTGTTGTGAAAATAAAATATATATATATATATATATATATATATATTCCTTGACAAGTGGTGACTCTTGATGTAAT
>ML319628.1:0-62373 GCA_005239505.1 Nicotiana paniculata | reverse complement strand
TATATATATATATATATATGAGAACAAGTTCATAGAAGAAAAACAATTTATGTTTTAGTAAGGAAAAAGAATGAGCTTTTTGCAATAACGGCCCGCGTACGTACTCGTCACCTCACATACACGGCACCCACACAACATTTAGCATCAAATATCCTAAGGGGGAAGTCCCCAACACAAGATTAGGCAAGCCACTTACCTCGACTGCTTAAATCAACCCGGAAACATGTTCTTGCCACGAGTACCAAACTCTGGATGGCCCGAATCTATTCAAATAAGTTACGTAATGTGAATATCACTACAAGCAACTAGTTTAAGAAATAAATTTGAAGCTAAAGTGAAAAATTTGGTAAATTCCCCAAGAAGTATCCCGGGCCCACGACTCGGACCTTCACTAACCCGTGGGACGGGACCAACCTTCTCTTTTGTTTGTAATTGGACTTGCCTGAAACAAAGGAACCTTGGCGTGAGAACCCTCTAGATTAGGGAGATCAAAATAATAGCTTGTTGACCATAATTTATGAATTCAATTATCATAGGGAGCATATTTAGAATATATATAAAAACAATTTTATGCTTGTTTTTTTATTCACTCACGAGAACACAACCAAAAATAATCAAAATCCGACATCAAAATCTCACTGAAAACTCAGATTCTCAATTGGGGACCTTTCTCTCATTTTCAAACATTTTCCCCCAATTTTTCCCTAATTAGGTTGAAGAATTCACTATAGATTGATGAAATACAAGGGAAATAGGATTAGGAATCGTTACCTATTGATCCCCTCTTCAAAATCCTCACAAAATCGCCAAATTCCGAGCTCCAATTTGACTTTTGAAGTTATGAACTCAAACCCTCGATTTTTCCCTATTTTTGCCCAGCGATTTCCGCTTCTGCGGCCAATTGGGCTGCATCTGCGGAAAAGGCATCGTAGGTGCAAAAATTCATTAATTGGGCTGGTGCCGCATCTGCGGTTTCCTAGCCGTATCTGCAAGCCCAACCAGCCTTGGACGAATTCGCATCTGCGTAACCCCTACCGCACTTGCGTGTCCGCACCTGCGGCTCCCCTTCCGCGGGTGCGAAACACCAGAACTAGCAAACTTCAGCTTTTTGCTTAAGTCTAAAATCTTCCCGTTGAGCATCCGAAACACACCCGAGGCCCCCGAGAGCTCAACCAAAACCGCCAACTAGTCCTACAACCTCATTCGAAGTTAGTCGAGCCTTCAAACCACATCACATAACACCAAAAAAAAGAATTTAACATAAATTCAAGCCTAAGAACTTAGCAAATTTTCGAAATCCACAACGATGCCGAAACACGTCAAAACTAGTCCGAATGACCTCAAATTTGACACACAGGTCACAAATGACACCAGGAACCTACATCCACTCCTAAAATTCCATTCCTAGTCCGATATCAAAATTTCACCTATCGGCTGAAATCACCGAAATTTCAACTTTCGCCAATTCAAGCCTAAATCCATTACAGACCATGAAAACACATTCCAGACGCGCTCCTAACCCCAAAATCACTCAAGGGAGCTAATAGAGTCGACAAAATTCCATTTCGGACCCGTATTCACACGGTTTCAACTACGGTCCAATTTGTAAGGCTAAAACCCATAATTAGGGACTAAGTGTCCCAAAATTTCCGAATTTCATAGCTAATCACCCAGGCAAGTCCCAAAAGCAGAAACAACCCGGGGAAAGTATTTATTAGGGGATCGGGGATCTAACTCTCAAAAAAATCGGTCGGATCGTTATAATTGCTTATTTTATGTTGGTTTTATGTGTTGGAGAGAATCTTGCTATAGATGAAACTAGAAAATGCGTGATTAATCTTTTGAGGCATTTCCAACAAACAGTACCAGCAGCCACCTTGGCATCATCATGCTCATTGTTATTGCCTCAGCAGGAGATGAAATTGGAATCCATTTATCCTGAGGAAGATGTTAACATTTCAACACACATGCAATGTAATGACTAGTATTGTGAAATTGTGGAAATCAAACATTTGGTGCTCAACCCACTCCCATGATTAACATCATTCATTTGGGAATGAGACTTTATGTCTGGAGGCTTAGGTGTGGAGAAACATGAAAACGTGCAAGGTAATGGTGGAGACATGTATCTATGCATTACTGTACACTTACACTTCTTGGTTGACTCTTGCTTCAATATGGAAATGGGTGGGAAAATAATTATGGCTTGTGAGAGTTTGTTGCTCAAATATACTAATGGAAGAGTTGATTTTTGTGAAACTTTTGGTCTAGTCATCTTATTCAATGTGTTGTGGTGATTTACATATAGTGCAGTTGATTTCGTGAAAGTTAGTCTGTGATATTTTTTCTACCAAAATCTATCAGTGTAGAAAGCAGGTTTGGCCGAACTCAGTAGTTTTGGTCCAAATCCTGTATTTGTCTAAAAAATAACTAATTTAATATGTATGTATACGGGTAAAATCGAGCTCGTAGTATACCCTAGCATCTGACATGGTAGGCCGGGCTCGAGATATGGCAATAAAGGACCGAAGATCGACCTCAAGCCCCACCGGATTAGAAACTGGTGCCAAACACCTGCCTTCAAGAATACCAAGGTCGTAACTATGGAATCGATCTCGGCTCAAACGACTTCAAGGGAACATTTCCAGCATATCCGACAGGAGTCCAAAATTCCTAAGGCCGACCGAATATTACAGTGAAAATTACGGGACATATCAATAAGGGACCGACAATCAGCAAATCAATGACCTTTTACCTTTTATAGAATAATGCCTAAAAGTAAGATTTCTCTAATATATAAAGGGGGTTTGACAATTCATGAAAAACATTTAACATACAATCATAATCAATACACTATCATCTTCCTCTTTAAGTTCTAGTTCGCCTATATTTTGTGCCTGGTTAAGGTGTATTCTGCTCAAGGGTCATCGATCCTTCAATATTGAAATCATCAATTCATGTGGTTTGGATTTACTTTGTCTTTATTTATTACAATTGCATATTCTACTTATCGCTTTGTGTTAATATCCTTAAAATCACTAACAAATTCAACTGTTATCCGATTGAAGGGTAAACAGTTTGGCGCCCACCGTGGGGCTAAGGATAATAGCGGCAATTTGATACAAATTACCATAACATACCCCATTTTACACTTTTTCTTTGAAGTGTTTCTGATTCCTGGTTAAAATCGAAATGTCATCCCCATAGTCTGCCCCTCTAAACACAGACACGGAATCCATCCACAATGGCAGGAACACCAATACAACACTCGGCAACAAGTACCCCCGGTCTATCTCGGTAGAATCCCAGTGGTGGTTCCCATCGACGTATGTTCGCATATGGCCATCGATACAAATCAGCCTACCGACCCTGAAAACAGCGCACGCAAGGAAGTCCGTTCAATTGCCCAGAACACACACGAGAGCAAAAATAAATATGATCTTCGAAATGTTACAAGCTCAATAGGCAGCGATAGCTCAATTGCAAAACCAAGGTCGAGCATCGAGAAGAAATGAACCCGAGCTCCCCTGAGAAGTCATCCATAGAAATAAATCGATCATAGAAAGGACGAACAATAATGGATCGAGATCTAACCCCGAGATCATAAAAATTACTTGAAGAGTTAAAAAAATGGATAGCATCAGGGGAAAAGAAAATCGAAGCCAATGATGCAAAGGTGGAAACCTACAATTCCTGGTTAGACCAAATCCTAGAAGCACCACCGATATTGAAGGGCTTGGATTCCAAGAAATTTATTCAGAAACCCTTTCGCGGCTCCAAAGCAGATCTCCAAGAAGATTTGCATGCCCGAGATTCCTAAGTACAAAGGAATGACCGACCAAATGAGCATGTGACCTCCTATACATGTTGCATCAAAGGGAACGACTTGGAGGATTATGATATCGAGTATGTCTTGTTGAAACAATTTGGGGAGACCCTATCAAAAGGAGCTATAATATGGTATCACAGCCTACCTCCTAATTCTATTGGCTCATTTGCTATGATTGCAGATTCCTTCATAAAAGCACACGCTGGGGCTATAAAGGTCGAGACCCGGAAGTCAGACCTTTTCAAGGTAAAACAGAGGGACAGCAAGATGCTCTGAGAATTCGTGTTCGGTTGAAAATGGAACAAATGAATTTTCCCCCGGTCGCGGATGATTTGGCCGTTCAAGGGCTCAACGTTAGAAGCTCGTTGGCATAGCCATTGAAATAAAACTTGGTAGAATATCCGGCCATCACTTGGACCGACATCCATAACTAGTACCAATCAAAAATCAGGGTCGAAGATGATCAGCTTGGGATACCTTTCGGGTCCTTGCACCCCGTCAGAATCATCGATAAAGTCAAGAGAGACATCAATCACGAACCTAGATCGAACAGGGATCAGTATCAGTCGTACAATAGGGACCGAAGAAGCATGGGTTCGGACGGAACCCTATGAGAAATGAAAGAAGAAATGACCGAGGACAGAACAACCGGGGACTCATGAGCAAAAACAACTTCGACAGGCCCGTCGGGCCTAAAGAAGCACCAAGATTATCAGAGTACAATTTCAGCATCGATGCCTCCGCCATCGTGCCCGCCATCGAACACATCTAAGATACCAAATGGCCTCGACCTTTACAATCCGATCCATCCCAAAGGGATCCTAACCTAATGAAAATATCATGGCACTCATGGCCACATAATGAAAGATTGCTAACAACTAAGGGAAGAGGTGGACTGGCTGTTCAACAATAGACATCTCCAAGAGTTCCTTAGTGATTGGGCCAAAAGTCGTTTTAGGAACATGGATTCTAATAAAAGAACCGACCAGGAGGAACCTCAGCACTTCATTAACATGATCATCGGTGGGGTCGATATTCCCTATGGACCAATGTTGAAGCGCACCAAATTATCCATCGCAAGGGAAAAACAGAATCAAGATTACGTACCGGAAGGAACCTTGTCATTCAACGACAAAGACGCAGAGGAGATCGCACATCCCCACAACGATGCACTAGCAATATTGGTACTAATAAGTATTTATCGAGTTAAGCGTATGTTAATTGATCTAGTTTGCTTGGGCAACATCATCAGATTGAGGGTCGTGGAATAACTCGACCTACAAGAACATATCGTACCTGTGGTCCGAGTTCTGAACGCGTTCAACATGGCATGTGAGACCACTAAGGGGAAATAAAATTACCCGTGAATGTCAATGGAACCATTCATAAAGTCAAGTTCTATGTAATCAAAGGGGATATGAGATACAAAGCTTTGCTCAGAAGACCGTGGATTCAGAACATGAGAGCAATAACCTCGACATTACACTAGATGCTGAAATTCTCGATGCCTGAAGGAATCAAAATAATTTATGGGGAACCAGCCGGCCGCCAGGAAGATGTTCGTGGTCGATGAGGTGATCCCGACATCCACACTCTCGATATTGAAGGGTCTGAATCTGATGGTCAAAGATGGGGCCAAATAGCAGTCACCGATACCAGCCTTAATAAAATTGAAGGATCGAGAGGTAAACGAGGGCAATAATTATAGAGTCCCTAGATCGTTCATAGCCCCCAACAATTTCGACGCTACAAAATAAACGGTCGAGGAGCTGGAGCAAGTCATATTAAATTAACGCTTTCCCAATCGAAAGTTATACCTGGGTACGGGGTTAAACCCAAGATCAAGAAAAAACTCATTCAATTTCTTATAGCTAACGAAGATTGTTTCGCTTGGTACCATCTCGATATGACAAGGATCCCGACAGAAATAACCACTCACAAGCTAAGCTTGGATCCGAAGTTCCACCCGGTCAAGCAGAAGAGGAGACCCCAGTCCGAGATCAAATAGGCTTTCATCAAGGACGAGGTATCTAAACTCCTTAAGATAGGGTCCATTCGGGAGGTTAAATAACCTAAATGGTTAGCGAACGCAGTGGTAGTCCCTAAAAAAGGGAATAAATTAAGAATGTGTGTAGACTATAAGGATTTGAATAAGGCATGTCCCAAGGACTCCTTCCCTCTTCCCAACATTGATCGCATGATCGATGCCACGACCAGCCACGAGATCCTCGGATTCATGGTATCCAACCATGGAATCGAGATCAACCCCGACAAGATCAATGCCATCAAAGATATCACGGTTATGGACAACGTAAAGGCCATGCAAAGGTTAAACGGATGCATAGCTGCCCTAGGGCGATTCATCTCAAGGTCCTTTGATAAGAGTTACTGATTCTTCTCATTATTGAAGAAGAAGAGTAACTTCTCGTGGACCTCGGAGTGCCAACAAGCCTTGGAAGATCTCAAGCGATATCTATCGAGCCCGTCGCTGCTCCACACGTCAAAGATAGACAAACAGTTGTACCTATACCTAGCAGTATTGCAAATAGCGGTAAGTGGAATCCTGGTCCGGGAAGAAAAAGGTACGCAATTTCCAATTTACTATGTTAGCAGAACTTTAGGCGAGACCGAAACTAGATACCCTCACCTAGAGAAATTGGTGGTTGAAATCGTATTTTCAATGTCAGCCCATATGTATTGTGACTACTGTTGATACCCAATTTTTCCCTCATATTTTTTAAATATACATATACTTTTATAATAGTACATATGCATCATCATTTGATTTATAAACACATACAAGCATTTTTATAATTTTTCTATAATTTTAAAAAATATTTTTAAATCAATTTATTCCTACATTTTATTATACTAGTTAGTATCTATGAACGTGATTTGCACGTTAATAATGGCACGTGATGATTTAAATATTTATTTTTATATAAAGGAACAATAAAATTTAATTGATGAGAGAAATTTTATGTATAATAATATAAAAATCATTTAAATACCGAAAAAATTATTACATTAGCATAGTACATGAATTTAAAATAAAAGGAGATCATCAAAATTACACAAATGATCAATTTTTTCATGTTAGTTAGATAATTATATATTATAGTTTAAAAGTATTCATGTGATGGTATATTAGCGAACACTTCTTTGTGGACAATATTTTTTGTCTACGTTTCCTCATAATGCTTTGGTTGCTCTGCCTCAACCAAAACTCTTGTTGTCGATCTTGATATCCCTCTTGAAAGTGCAACAGACAATTGTTCGTGCAAGAAAATATATTGCGGTAAATATAGTCCAATATTTAGGATGTTTGTTCTTGTGCTTTATTTGTTATATTATCAAAACATAAACATACTAAAAATTATTTTCACACAAATTTAAAAGGATATTCCTTAGTTTCGGAAGACAAAAGTTGAATTCAGGGATAAGAATATACTTAAACGCACATTGACCAGTATCATAACTTTTGCATGTATGACGATATTGTCAAAACTTCTACATACCATTTATGTGCTATAACATAAGCTATTCTGTGTACCTAAGTTTTTCAATAGCATGACGGACATATTTTTTTCAAAATTAACCTATATACAATGGAAGATCAATTATAACTTAGTCTATTATATATACACTGACACTAACATACTGTAATGACCCGACCGATCGTTTTGCGTTATCGGACCCCGTTACCCCAAAATGAAACTTCCCATAGCGGCTTATTGTGATTTATGACTTTCGGGGTGGGTGGTCCGGGATTCGAAAGTGTTTAGAGTGCTATAGGAACACTTGGTTCCTTAAGGTTGGCCTTTAAGGCCAACTTTGACTTCGGTCAATATTTTGGGAAAACAACCCCGGAATCGAGTTTCAACGATTCTGGTAGCTTCGTATGTTGATTTCGAACCTGGGCGTATGTTCGGAATGGATTTCTGATGACCCGGGAGCATTTCTGCGCCCAATATTGAAATTAGAAGTCCCTTAAGTTCCTATTGTTGTTTGGTGTGTGTTTTTTTTATTATCGAGGTCCGAACGAAATTCCTAAGATCGGGAATAGTTCCGTTATGTCATTTATGACTTGCCTGCATAATTTGGTGTCATTCCGAGTAGTATAGGTTGGTTCGACGCGTTGTTAGCGAAGTCAAGAAAACTTAAAGTTCCTAAGTTTGGTTCTAGGGGTTTTGAGGTTTAGCGTTGTTTTGGGTGTTCCGAAGGCTCGAGCGAGTCCGTATTATGATTTGGGACTTGTTGGTATATTTGGACGGGGCCTCAGGTGGGCCCAGGTGCCTCCCGGACACCACACGAGGCCAAAAAATAGCTGAAATAGCTGCTGGTGCACCTGTTCTGGTATGATTCGCAAGTGCGGTTGCCCAGTCATAGGTGCGGGACCGCTCCTGCGGTCAAAGCCTCGCAAGTGCGACCCCCAACAGGCAGTCCATTTCTCGCAGGTGCGGACAAAGTTCTGCAGGAGCGGAGCCGCCGGTGCGGTCTCCTCTCTGCAGGTGCGGGCCCAGGCTTTGTTGTCCATTTCCGCAGGTACGAGACCGCAGGTGCGGTCCTCGAGCCGCAGATGCAGAAATACTATCAGACAATGTGTTTCTTAAATACGGGATTCTTCATTATTTCTTCATTTCTTCCTCCATTAGAACACCTTGAGAGCTTAGGAAAAGGGCTCAACGACCCAACCACTCAAAGGCAAGTAAATTCTATCTTAAAGTGGTTAATGCATGCATTCTTAGTAGAATTTAACTACTTAATTAGTGGAAAATTTAGGAATTTGGGTAGTAACCTAGGGCCTTCGAGAATTTAGAAAATTACCCGTCAATTAGCTATGAAATCAAGTAAAAATCATGTATTAGTGATCCTTAGGCTATGGGTTAGTGTTTCCTTCGAATTTTTTTGGAATCTGAGCATGCGGGCCCCGGGTTGATTTTAGGATTTCTTCAAGAATGGCGAATTTGACTTAGTAGTAGGAGGATTTCCATACTTTGAGCATAAATTGATGAATTTGTATAACATTTTGCTAGTTTTGAGTCCTCGGGTGTAGAGTTCGGTGTTTCGGGCGCGTTCTTGGTCCGCGGAGTAGATTCGTCACGAGGTAAGTCTCCTTTCTAACCTTGTAAGAGCGAGTTGTGCCCATAGGTGATTATAAATAATTTCATGTCCTTATTTGCAGGGGCTACGCACGCACGAAGTGACAAGAGTCCGTGCGTAGCTACTACTATGTTATGTTGGGTAGTTTTAGGACTCATGAGCATTCTTATATGTGCCTTACATGTATTCCTAAACATATTTTGAGTTTCTTATTATCCTTGATTTGGCATGAGAATATTAGGAAGTTGTGTTCCATGATATATTGCTTAAGTTCTTGCCTTAAAGAATAATCTCTGTTAATTCCTTAAAAATTTATAATTTTATGTATGTATACGGCACCGCGTCACATGTATGATTCATGAGCGGAATAGACCTACTATTATGTCAACCGCGTTGCATGTTCGATTCGCGAGTGGGGTAATAGATGCATCTATGGTTCGAGTCGTTCGACCCTCGGCATTGCACATTTATTTTCGCGACGTTTCGGCCGTACTCTTCCGACCTATTATGTGTTGTATGATTTACTGGGAATTGATTGTAATTGTATAAACTGATTCATGCTAATAAGGGAATTTAGTACATTATGTGCTAGTGAAATTTCACATGCCAAGTTAAATACAACTATACTTGATAATTTATATCTTTGTGATTTCTACGACTGTTATGCCTTCATGGTTCCTATTAAATCATGTTAGTTAGAAGAGTGACCCTAGTAAGTATCACGTCTACCTCTCGTCACTACCTCTTCGAGGTTAGGCGGGATACTCACTGGGTACATATTTGTTTTATGTACTCATGCTGCATTTCTGCACTTAATTGTACAGGTTTTGAGGCTGGTGCATCTGGTTATCAGACCGGAGCTCGATTCTGATCTTAGTTGGACCCGACTTCACGGTAAGCTGCTTCTCCTGACGATCCTCGGCAGCACCATGGAGTTTTTTTTTGCTTATTTCCCGTCTATTTCTTTCAGACAGTGGGATTGTATATTATGTTTTGTATATTCTGTTAGTATGCCCGTAGGACTTGTGACACTAGATCCTGGCACACACGTAGTTGTTATTTTGGTTTGCGGTTTTGTATATATATATATATATATATATATATTGGCTCATTCCTCTATTTGACTGCTTTTGGTAAAAAATGGCTTGCTATATTTTTCAATAAATGTTTTGAACTTTAAAAACATGGCACGTATTGGGATGTTTAACCAAGCATGGGAGGAATCCTTAGTAATTTAAGTGTGGGTCTGTCTAATCCCGGTGTTGGGCGCCATCATGACCTGATTTAGTATTTTGGGTCGTGACAACATGGTATTAGAGCACTAGGTTCATGTAGGTCTCACAAGTCACGAGAAAACCTAGTTGAGTCTTGCGGATCGGTATGGAGACGTCTGTACTTATCTTCGGGATGTTATAGGGTGTTAGTAAAACAACTCTTTATTTTTATTCTATCGTGGAGTCAATGGTTTACTAAATCTCATTCTTATATTCTCTGATAGATGGTGAGGACGCGTGCATCCGATATTCCAGACCCGGGAGAGGCCTCTACCCCCGTTGTTCATGGACACCATTTCCCAGGACGGTTTATTTTTGGCAGATCCAGCCACATCTCAGGCGGAGGGGGGGGGGGGGAGGCCCAGACTCCTACCGCCCAGGCTTCAGGTCAAGTAGCAGCAGTTCATCATACCCCGGGTACACTTCCCGTGGGTGGGGCCCATCCTGTAGCAGCAACACCTGAGCTCAGACAAGCTGCGGACGGTGATCCGCAGAAGTTACTGGATAGATGGACTCGATTGCACCCTCCTATCTTCAGAGGGTGAGAAGGGCGAGAATGCCTATGAATTTATTGGTAGGTGCAGGGACAGACTGCATAACATGAGGATACTGGAGTCCCATGGAGTGGACTTCACTACTTTTTAGCTTGAGAGCAGGGCCCGCAGATGGTGGCAGTCCTATATCTTGGTTAGACCGGCAGGTTCCCCTTCCATCACTTGGGAGCAGTTCACTCAGCTTTTCCTGGACAAGTATATTCCACCCTCCGAGAGGGAAGAGATGCGATATTTGTTTGAGCAGCTGGAGCAGGGACATATGTCAGTGACAGAATACGAGGCCAGGTTTTCTGAGTTGTCTCGTCATGCCCTTATGATACTTACTACTGATGCTGAGAGAGTGCGGATATTTGTAATTGGGCTGCACTAAGGTATTAGGGCCAACATGGCCCGAGAGGTGGAGATGGGGACTCCCTATCAGCTTGTGGTCAATTTAGCTCACCGGATTGAGGGTTATCGTTCGAGAGGCAGAGAGTAGGGTCAGCAGGATAAGAGAGCTAGATTTTCAGAAGATTTCAAAGGTGCCCCAGCTAGGGGTAGAGGTCAGTTAGGTAGAGGCCATCCTAGCAGGCCTCCATATTCAGCTCCTCCACCACCTCCCCGTGGTGCTCCAGTGAGGCCCTATTTTAGCGCCATGCCAGAGAGTTCCTACCGCCCACCAGCCATTCAGGGTTCCTCAGGCGGGTATTCTGGTCATCAGGGGTCTTATAGTCCTTACTTCAGTGCCATGTCGGAGAGTTCTCACCGTCCCCTAACTGTCCAGGTTCCTTCTCCAGGGCAGCGTGCCATGCCACCCGCTAGATGTTATGAGTGTGGGGACCCAGGCCATATGAGGAGGACTTGTCCCAGGCTTCGGGGCAAGGCCGTTCAACAGAGCTATCAGCCTACACTTTCAGCACCGGCGGTTTGTCCACCCAGAGGTGGAGGGCAGACTGGTAGAGGTCATCTAAAAGGTGGAGGCCAGGCAGGGGAGCTCTGCCGGCCTCTATTCATTCCAGCGGAGTTCAGTCTTCCGGTGCTCCAGCTAGATTCTATGCTATCCCGGCCAGATCAGATGCAGTGGCCTCAGACGCCGTGATCACAGGTATTATTACAGTATGTGGTAGAGAGTAATCAGTGTTATTTGATCCAGGATCCACTTATTCCTATGTTTCGGTCTTATTTCCTCATTTTCTGGATGTCCCTCGTGAGTCCTAGGGTTCTCCTATTTATGTGTCCACTCCCGTGGGCGATTCTGTGGTTGTAGACTGTATTTGTCGGTTCTGTGTGATTTTGTTTTGTGGGTTCGAGACTCAAGCGGATCTCTTATTGCTCGACATGGTTGATTTCGAGATTATTTTAGGCATGGATTGGCTATCTCCTTATAATTCCGTGGTAGATTGCCATGCCAAGACAGTTACTTTAGTCATCAAGAGTCGCGTAGGCTAGAGTGGAGAGGTTCCTCAGTTAGTGCATCCAGTCGAGTTATTTCATTCCTGAAGGCTCGACACATGATCGAGAAGGGTTGTCTGGCCTACCTCGCCTATGTGCGGGACACCATCTCCGAGTCTCCGACGACTGATTCAGTGCCAGTTGTTCGAGATTTTGCTGATGTATTTTCTTTGGACCTTCTAGGCATGCCTCCGGATCGTGATATTGATTTCTGCGTTGATTTAGCTCAAGGCGCCCAGCCTATATCTATTCTTCCGTACCGTATGACTCCGAAAGAGTTGAAAGAGTTGAAGGAGCAGCTTGAGGAATTGTTATCTAAGGGGTTCATCAGGCCGAGTGTATTGCCGTAGGGTGCTCTAGTTCTATTCGTGAAGAAAAAGGATGGGTCCATGCGGATGTGTATTGATTACCGCCAGGTTAACAAGGTTACCATTAAGAACAATTATCCTTTGCCGCACATCGATGATTTTTCTGACCAGTTGTAGGGTGCTCGGGTGTTTTCTAAGATTGATTTGAGATCGGGGTATCATCAGTTGAGGATTTGAGCTTCAGATGTTTCGAAGACTTCTTTTCGTACGAGATATGACCATTATGAGTTCCTGGTGATGTCCTTTGGCTTGACTAATACCCCAGCAGCATTCATGGACTTGATGAATAAGGTGTTCAGGCCGTATATTGATTCCTTTGTCATTGTCTTCATTGATGACATTTTGATTTACTCACGTAGCCTGGGGGAGCACGAGCAGCATTTGAGAGTTGTACTCCAGACTTTGCGAGAACAGAAGCTATATGCTAAGTTCTCCAAGGGTAAGTTCTGGTTGGATTCTGTGGCATTCTTGGGGCATGTGGTATCTGGAGAGGGTATCAATGTTGATCCTCAGAAGATTGAGGCAGTTCAAAGTTTTTCGAGTCCTACTTCAGCTACAGAGATCATGAGCTTTTTGGGCCTAGAAAGTTATTATTGCCGATTTGTGGAGGGGTTCTCTTATATTGCAGCTCCATTGATCAGATTGACTCAGAAGAATGCCCCGTTTCGATGGTCTGACGAGTGTGAGTCGAGCTTTCAGAAGCTCAAGATAGCATTGACCTCAGCACCGGTTCTAGTATTGCCTTCCGGTTCTGGGATGTATATAGTATATTGCGACGCTTCACGAGTTGGCTTGGGGTGTGTGTTGATGCAGGAGGGGAGAGTTATTGCTTATGCTTCGCGCCAGCTGAAGATTCATGAGAAGAATTATCCTGTGCACAATTTGGAGTTGGCAGCGATTATTCATGCTCTTAAGATTTGGAGGCACTACTTGTATGGAGTGTCCTGTGAGGTTTATACAGACCGCCGTAGCTTGCAGCACTCGTTCAAGCAGAAGGATCTTAATTTGAGGCAGCGCAGATGGCTTGAGTTGTTGAAGGATTATGATATCACCATTATTTATCACCCGGGCAAGGAAAATATGGTAGCAGATGCTTTGAGAAGGAAGGCAGAGAGTATGGGTAGCTTGACTTATATTGCAACAGAGGAGAGACCTCTAGTCTTGGACATTCAGTCCTTGGCCAATCACCTGGTGATATTAGACCTTTTAGAGCCCCGTGGAGTTCTTGCACATGTGGTTGCTCAGTCTTCGTTATTGGGGGGGATTAAGGCTCGGTAGTATGATGATCCGTGTTTGGCTGAGCTACGAGTGACAGTGGTTCAGGGTAGGGCCAAGGAGGTTATTATTGGCGAGGATGGTCTTCTGAGACTTCAGGGCCACTTATGTGTTCCTATGGTTGATGGCCTGAGGGAGAGGATTCTAGAGGAGGCACACAGTTCTCGGTATTCTGTTCATCCTGGTGCTACGAAGATGTATTGTGATTTGAAGCAGCATTACTGGTGGAGGCGAATGAAGAAGGACATTGTAGAGTATGTGGCTAGGTGTCTTAACTTCCAGCAGGTTAAGTATGAGCACCAGAGGCAAGCAGGCCTACTTCAGTAGATTCCCATTCCTGAGTGGAAATGGGAGCGCATCACTATGGACTCCGTGGTTGGGTTGCCTCGGACCTTGTGGAAGGTTGACGCGGTTTGGGTCATTGTGGATAGATTGACCAAATCGGCGAATTTCATTCTACCAGCTACTACTTATACTTTTGAGAGGTTGGCCCAGATCTACATTCGGGAGATAGTCCGGTTGCGTGGTGTGCCGATGTCCATTATATCAGATCGAGGTCCTCAGTTCACCTCGCACTTCTGGAGAGCATTTCATAGTGAGATGGGTAACTAGATAGACCTCAACACAACATTTCACCCTCATACTGATGGTCAGTTAGAGCGTACAATTTNATGTATCAATTATGGAGGGAGATAGGGTCCTGTTGAAAGTCTCGCCTATGAAGGGTATTATGAGGTTTGGGAAGAAGGGCAAGCTAAGCCCGAGGTTTATAGGTCCCTTCAAGGTGTTGAGGAGAGTTGGGGAGGTTGCTTATGAGCTGGCCTTGCCTCCTAGTTTATCAGGAGTTCATCCAGTTTTTCATGTATCCATGCTCCGGAGGTACCACGCCGACATCTCTCACGTGGTTGATTTCAGCACTATTCAATTGGATGAGAGGTTGGGCTACGAGGAGGAGCCATTTGCTATTATTGATAGACAAGACCGCGAGTTGAGGTCCAAGACAGTTTCTACCGTAAAGGTCCAGTGGAAGGGCCAACCACTTGAGGAGGCAACCTGGGAGTCTGAGGAGGACATGCGGAGCAGATATCCACACTTATTCATGACTTCAGTTATGATTCTAGACCCGTTCGAGGACGAACGTTTATTTAAGAGGTGGAGAATGTAACGACTCGACCGGTCATTTTGCGTTATCGGACCCCGTTCCCCTAAATGAAACTTCCCATAGTGGCTTATTGTGATTTATGACTTGCGGGGGCGGGTGGTCCGGGATTCGGAAGTGTTTAGAGTGCTATAGGAACACTTGGTTCCTTAAGGTTGGCCTTTAAGGCCAAGTTTGACTTCGGTCAACATTTTGGGTAAACGACCCCGGAATCGAGTTTCGACAGTTCTGGTAGCTTCGTATGATGATTTCGGACCTGGGCGTATGTTCGGCGTCCAATATTGAAATTAGAAGTCCCTTAAGTTCCTATTGTGGTTTGGGGCGTGTTTTTGTGTTATCGAGGTCCGAATAGAATTCCGAGACCGAGAATAGTTCCGTTATGTCATTTATGACTTGCCTGCAAAATTTGGTGTCATTCCGAGCAGTATAGGCTGGTTCGGCGCGTTGTTAGCGAAGTCAAGAAAACTTAAAGTTCCTAAGTTTGGTTCTAGGGGTTTTGAGGTGTGATTTTGAGTTTTAGCGTTGTTTTGGGTGTTCCAAAGGCTCGAGCGAGTCCGTATTATGATTTGGGACTTGTTGGTATATTTGGAAGGGGGATCGGGTGGGCCCAGGTGCCTCCCGGACACCACACGAGACCAAAAACCAGCTGAAATAGCTGATGGTGCACCTGTTCTAGTGTGATCCGCAGGTGCGGTTGCCCAATCGCAGGTGCGGGACGGCTCTTGCGGTCCCAGCCTTGCAGGTGCGACCCCCAACGGGCAGTCCATTTCTCACAGGTGCGGACAAAGTTCCGCAGGAGCAGAGCCGCAGGTGCGGTCTCCTCTCCGCAGGTGTAGGCCTAGGCTTCCTCGTCCATTTCTGCAAGTGCGAGCCTTTGCTTGCAGGTGCGAGACCGCAAGTGCGATCCTCGAGCCGAAGGTGCGGAAATACTGTTAGACAGTGTGTTTCTTAAATACGGGATTCTTCATTATTTATTCATTTCGTCCTCTATTAGAACACCTTGAGAGCTTGGAAAAAGGGCTCAACGACCCAACCACTGAAAGGTAAGTAAATACTATCTTAAAGTGGTTAATGCATGCATTCTTAGTAGGATTTAGCTACTTATTTAGTGGAAAGTTTAGGAATTTGGGTAGTAACCTAGGGTCTTCGAGAATTTAGAAAATTACCCATCAATTAGCTATGCAATCAAGTAAAAAACATGTATTAATGATCCTTAGGCTATGGGTGAGTGTTTCCTTCGAAAATTTTTGGAATCCGAGCATGCGGGCCCGAGGTTGGATTTTAGGATTTCTTCAAGAATGGCAAATTTGACTTAGTAGTAGGAGGATTTCCATAGTTTAAGCATAAATTTATTAATTTGTATAACATTTGGCTAGTTTCGAGTCCTCGGGTGTAGAGTTCGGAGTTTCTGGCGCATTCTTGGTCCAGGAAGTAGATTCGTCACGAGGTGAGTCTCCTTACTAACCTTGTAATCNACTACTATGTTATGTTGGGTAGTTCTAGGACTCACGAGCATGCTTATATGTGCCTTACATGTATTCCTAAACGTATTTTGAGTTGCTTATTATCCTTGATTTGGCATGAGAATATTAGGAAGTTGTGTTCCATGATATATTTCTTAAGTTCTTGCCTTAAAGAATAATCTCTGTTAATTCCTTAAAAATTTATAATTTTATGTATGTATACGGCATTGCGTCACATGTATGATTCGTGAGCGGAATAGTCCTACTATTATGTCAACTGCATCGCATGTTCGATTCGCGAGCTGGGTAATAGATGCATCTATGGTTCGAGCCATTTGACCCTCGGCAGTGCACATAAACTGGTTCATGTTAATAAGGGAATTTAGTACATTATGTGCTAGTGAAATTTTACATGCCAAGGTAAATACAACTATACTTGATAATTTATATCTTTGTGATTTCTACGACTGTTATGCCTGCCTAGTTCCTATAAAATCATGTTATTTAGAAAGGTTGACCCTAGTAAGTATCACGTCTACCTCTCGTCACTACCTCTTTGAGCTTAGGCGGGATACTCACTGGGTACATATTTGTTTTATGTACTCATGCTGCACTTCTGTACTTAATTGTACAAGTTCTGAGGCTGGTGCATCTGGTTATCAGACCGGAGCTCGATTCTGATCTTAGTTGGACCCGACTTCACAGTGAGCTGCTTCTCCTGACAATCCTCGGCAGCACCATGGAGTTTTCTTTTGATTATTTCCCGTCTATATCTTTCAGACTGTGGGATTGTATATTATTTTTTGTATATTCTGTTAGTATGCCCGTAGGACTTGTGACACTAGTTCCTGGCACACNGGCCAATATATATATATATATATATATTGGCCCATTCCTCTTTTTGACTACTTTTGGTAAAAACTGGCTTGCTATCTTTTTCAATAAATGTTTTGAACTTTAAAAACTTGGGACGTATTGGGATGTTTAACCAAGCATGGGAGGAATCCTTAGTAATTTAATTGTGGGCTTGCCTAACCCCGGTGTTTGGCACCATCACGACCCGGGTTAGTATTTTGGGTCGTGACACATACGTAAGAAATAATAAACTTGACAACAAACATGTATGGTAGAAGGACATTTGGTATTAAAGTATTTAAGTATTCTTTTGTGTAGTAATTATTGGAATCATTTTCTACTGAGCCAAAAACTGAAAAATATTTTTATTTTTATTATACGCAATCAATCTTTTATTTAGTTGATCAACATATTTATTTGTGCTAGCTAAGATATCTTTTTAATTATATCATGTGATTTGCACAAATTGTGTTTTAATCTTATGATAGAAATATTTCTCTTATTTCATGAACTACTATTACCATTGAGATTGATAACTAAGTGTTCGGAAAAATTGAATCATCTTTTTTTAGATGCTCTTATTCGCATCCTGTCACGACCCGATATCCAATAAGGTCGTGATGGCGCCGGACACCAATGTTGGGCAAGCCACTAAAAAATACTTAAATTAAATTCCTATTCTAGCGTTTCAAATCTTTATTACCTTTCATTTCATTACATAATAAGTGAATAAAAATCCGTTAAGTAAGTAACGATGGTTTAACAATGCATTTAAATAAAATACATCTCAAACTCATACCAGAACCCGGTGTCACAAGTGCATGAGAAAATTTTTAAGAAGAAAAGTATACATGTAATACAATGTCTGTCCAGAGTACAGGCTGGACAAGGAATATAAAGTACAATACAATACATTCGAGGGGGATTCTGTCGGCTGCGGGTCATCTTGGGATGGTGCATCTCGTCTAAGTCTCCAGGTCAGCCACATCACTGCGTCAAGCAGAGCCACTAGCTATGAATGTACCTGTGCAATAAAATGCACAGCAAGTGTAGCATGAGTACATAAACAATGTGTACTGATGTGTGGCTAGAATTCACGGTTTAACACGTTATATGCCTTACATTTTATGTGCGTTAATGATAAAAATACACTTCGTATGTGCATAATGGAGTCTATTTCATGTGTAGGTGAATTGGAGATGGAAGTCGAGCTAAATGAATGCATAAACGTCGAAAATACGCTAAAGAGGCGAAGAGGAGTGCACCGGGCTATAGCTGGGCGTTTGAGCCTTAGGGCAAGGCCTGGTCTGGCTTTATCCAGGCGTTTGAGCCTTAAGGCCAGACCGGTCCTGGCTTTATCCAGGCGTTTGAGCCTTAAGGCCAGGCCTGGCCTGGCTTTATCCAGGCGTTTGGGCCATAAGGCCAGGTCCCTAGTCTTGTCCAATCCAAGTTTTAAAGATTTTAAGTGTTTCCCGGTTTGAATAGAAGTCTCCTACACGTTTAGAGTTTGTCCCAAACATATAAATAGACCCAAAAACACAACTTGAAAGGGGAGATTCCACTAGAGACAAGAGACGCCTGTGGAATACTACTCAGAGAGGCAAAACATTGATTTTTTACAGCTTTTATTCATTACTTTGTAGTTTAATTATGCAAGTTATTTTAGAGTTGATTATTATGAGCATGAGTAGCTAATTTCCTTAATCTAGGGTTTTGGTGGAACCCGTTGGGAGGATGAACTTATTGAAATATTAATATAGTTTGGTTGGTCGTTAATCTCTATTTGTTCAACTATGTCGTTGTTGTAGTTAATTGAAAGGATCCTCTATTAGCTGTTCCAATTTATTATGTATCTACTTGAGAGAGAATGCATATTTAGGTAGTTTCTTGAACAACAACACTCCCAGAGTATAGATGAAAGTCATAACCGAGGGTTTAGAAGTTGGATTAGACATAACGATACTTCGGGTGCAATCTAAAGTGAACTGTAATGCAATCTAGCTAGCGTAACTTGAGAGAGTGCGTCTAGTAAATTATCATAATTACTTGAGAGAGATTTATGGTAGATATAGTGTTCATGATTGATAGAGGCAACTAATCAAACTATAAGAAGTACCCAAGAAGTAAGTTCAACAATGGGGGAAACCATGACCTTAGACCTTTATTAAAATGGTTTACATCATATTGTTAGTTAATCGTTAGTTTATTAATTTTGTCAGTAGAAATAGTAAAACATCAACAATTGACATTCAAAAGTCTTGAGAAAATTGATTAGGTAAAAGTTTCGTATTCTGACGCCTTGATTGATACGTAAATTCCCTGTGGGATCGACTATGGGCGTAATACCCCGGATTATATTTGCAGCGCCCGTTTATTCTTTATATAAGACATAGTTGAGCGTGATAAAATTTTGGCGCCGTTGCCGGTGAATTAACAGTGTTATCAATTGGAGTTGGAAGAAATACAAACTTCTAAAATATAGTCAATTTTCTTCAATTTTCATTTATACATTGAAAGTTTAACGTCTGCTAACTTGGTTGTACAAGTGCATGCCTAGAAACTCATTGAGAACTGGTGAAGTAGTTGAAGATTTATCAGAACCCGAGAAAGTTTTTAAGGCCCTAAATCTGGCCAACCGGAAAAGCAAACAACAACCATCAATTGAACAACTTGAACCCGACATTGAAGATCCAAACAATAGGAACAACAATGGGGATGCGGTGGTAGGCCCAGTCGCTCAAATAGGGGCAGAGGCTCCTTTATATGATTGAGCACAACCAACATCAGAGAATTTGGCCACTGCAACACTAGTCCCTCAGATACAGGTTGAGTCCTTCCAGATTACAAATAATATGCTGTACTTGCTGCAAAACAAGGGACTATTCTCAGGATAATACATCGAAGACCCCTAGCAGCATTTGAAGAACTTCCTGTCAATTTGCAAAACACAGAGGCAGCCAAACGTCACTCAGGAGGAAATAAAACTGTTGTTGTTTCCATTCTTAGTGACTGGAGCTGCCCAGACTTGGCTAAACTCAATCCCCATCAATTCCATTACCACATGGGAGGAGTTAGTTAAGCAGTTCGTGAACAAGTTTCATCCACCCAACAAGACTGCTCAACAAATTGATGAAATCTTGAGCTTCAGATAGAAACCAGTTGAAGCATTACAGGAGACTTGGGAACGATTTAAAGGAATGTTGGTTATCTGTCCACATCATGGTATTCCAGAGCAGATGTTGAGGCAGCGTTTTTATATGGGTCTGACTGATACTGTTAAGGAAAATGTTGATGCTTTAGCTGGTGGAGCATTCTTGAGCAAAACGTGGAGAGAAAGTCAGATCTTACTTGATAAAATGGCACAGAATTCAGGATGGACAACCAGGAATGCACCCATTACTCCTGTAGTTCACTCAGTGCCATTCGATCCATCCAATACTATTGCAGAGAACGTGGCCACCTTGATAACACAGATGAGCATACTAACTAAGAAGATGGAGGAATCAGGGAAAAAATAGCAGGTAAACATCGTAGATACAACCAATGGGGGCTTATGCACATCTTGCATTAGTCAACCATTTGGTAACCAGTGGTATGCAGAAAGTGATCACCCTCTTTATCCAGAAATATGAATTATGTGTCAAACTATGAACGCCAGAGACAAGGGGGGCAAAACTGGGGTCAGCAAGTTCAACCGTATAGACCACCTCACCAATAGAAGAACAGTGGAAATACGGGTGTCATGAGACCACAAGGTAATGCAACACCATATCAGAGGCCACAAGGTTATAACCATCAGAATCAACAACAAGCATACTACCCTCCTCAGCATCAACAGGGGGGAAGGCAAGAAGATGGGTTTTCCAGGTTAGAAGCTATGATAAGCAGGTTATTGGGTCAAATGGCAAAATCAGTGAGAGAGTAGATGTACATGATGCAACTATTAAAAATATTAAAGTACAGTTAGGATAGATATCTATGGCAGTGAAAAATCATCCTCGTGGGACTTTACCTGCAGATACTCTGGTAAATCCTACGAACCAGGGCCCAAGGAAGCTGATGGCAGTGACGCTCCGCAATGGCAGGGATTTAAACTTGGAACTGGAGAGAGCTCGTGAAAGCAGGCAGGCCGAGACACTGGTACCCAGGCCGATTGAACTTTATGATTCAACAAACTTGACCAAGGTAACAGTGCAACCTACTGAAGGAGAACCCAGTGCACAGAGTGAGACTGAAAAAGAAGTGGAGATAGCCCAGGAGCCGGTAGTTGAGGTGGTGGCTGAGAAAGAAAAGTCCCAAATCACCAGGAAAAAGAGACCGCCAGCTCCATTCCCTCAGAGGCTGGCCAAATACCAAAAGGATGAACAGTTCAAAAAGTTCTTGGACATGCTAAAGCAGATACATGTAAATATCCCATTGATTGATGCATTAAATGAAATGCCTGGCTATGCTAAAATGATGAAGTACTTGATGTCCAGAAAAGTTGACTTCCAAGATCTGGCTACTGTCACCCTTACTCAAACTTGTAGTGCGGTGGTGATGCGTCCTATTGCTGAAAAGTTGTCTGACCCAGGGAGTTTTACAATTCCTTGTACCATTGGCAACTTAGCTTTCCCCAAAGCTCTATGTGACTTGGGAGCCAACATTAATCTGATGCCGCTGGCCATATATAAAAGACTGGGGATTGGTAAAGCCAGGCCCACCTCCATGCTACTGCAACTTGCTGATAGGACGGTGAAGAGACCATCGGGTATTCTGGACGATGTGTTAGTACAAGTGGGGAAATTTGTGTTCCTTGCAGAATTTGTGATCCTAGACTGCCGAGTAGATGAGGAAATTCCCATAATCTTGGGAAGGCCATTTTTGGCCACAGGCAGAGCCCTTATCGATTGTGAGACTGGTGAACTGAAGATGAGGCTCAATGATGAAGAACTCACGTTCGACGTGCAGAAGTCTATGAGGCGACCAAGTGAGTTCGCCGAACTGCTCTCTTATTGATGCTGTGAATGTGATCTCGGAAAAAGATAATGCGTCCTTGACTGTGGGGGACCCTTTGACTGAATGTTTGAAGAATCTAGATGATATGAACGGTGAAGAACTGGCAGATTGGGTGTTAGCACTTGATGGAAAAGGGATATGGCCAAAGGTTCTCGAGTTTGAGTCACTATACGTAGAGGAAAGAGAGAGCCCGCCGGCCAGGCCATCTATTGAAGAACCACCCAGGTTGGAACTGAAACCATTGCCACCTTATCTGGTTAATAGGAGCAAAGAACCCATGGATGATGACATACAGGAAATGCTAGTGGAGCAGGCCAGACTGGATTTTGAGGATGTCGATGTGGTAGAAAAGATACTAGAGTTAACCAAGGACATTGATGATATATATTTTCTTGAATCTAGTGTCATTAGTGTTGAGGATGTTGGTACACACTCTAACCATTTTTTCACATTGTGGTTGGATGATGATATGAAAATAGAGTCATCCGAACCACCTCAGGATTTAAGGGATAAAGAACAAGATGTCTACATTCTGGAATTCTTCTTGCCAGAAAGTCGGGAATACACATCTAATCGAAAGGCAAGGAAGCGCAGATTACTACATTGTTTTATTGGGCCAGGAAGATTTGTTCCACCACCCCAGGAGCACGATCATAGAGCAGAATCAAAATCTGGGGTCCAATTCATAAGTTCAAAGTGGAGGCATAAAGTGATTCAAGCGGTTTCTCGAAGGAGCATGGAAATAAAAACTAATGGAAAGGATGGAGAAGCTACTTGGATCAGGGAGTTTCTTGCACCTTACTTTTATTTCTTGTTTTGTCTATATGTGATGAACTGAGGACATTGCATGATTGAAGTGTGAGGTGCTGTACATATTTGTTGTGATTTGTTGTGTTTAGTGTGTTAGTAGTTTTAGTTTTTCATGTTAGTAAGTTAGTTTTCTTTTAAGTGGTGTAGCTTTTTCTGTAGTCTTTTTATTTTAGGTAGAACAAAACAGAAAAAAAATATGTGGACTCTTCACGACGATGGATCTCTTAGACAGTTCTCTTGAGGGAAGTAAGTTTAAAGAAAGTACCAAAAAGATTTTTGTTTTAGGTAGTGTAGTAATTCCCCCTTGGTTTTTCTTTGGACCACGGTTCTTTTCCAAGGGGTTTTAATTGAACCGGGTGTAGGTAGTTTTTAATTTTTTGGAGTAGTAACCACATGGTTGAGGGCTTAATCGTAGCAATATCTCGGAACGTCGTGATGCCTTGAGAATAGTCAGTACTTTGGTTGTGACGCTTAGGCTCAATTTTTTGACTCCAGGATAAACACCTTAAATCGTGGATTCTTAAATTTGCTTAACTGCTTTGACTGGAGTGTCATGATAGATCCAATCCTGAGTGAACTATGTGCCATGTGTGTGTGAGATTTGTATGTTATTATGTGCATTGCATTTGATGTGTAGAACTTTCCCCGTGTGTGTGCAAAGCAAAATAGTAGTTTTGTTCAATCTTGGAAGTGATATAGGCGTTTCTTTGTTGAGCCAGATATTTATATTTTACCCACCTAATTGTTATGTATCGTAGTTAACCCCGTTGAGACTATAATCTTGTTTCTTTGGCAACCACATCACAAGCCATACCCCTTTGTTTGAATCGATCATATATTTGAACCTTGTCATCTCTCGTAAGCACTGAAAATGTTATGAAATATGGAAAAATTAAAGTGTGGATTGGTAGGTTGGTTTTTGAGGGGAATAATTGAAAAAAGGAGAAAGGTACACTGTTTTTTAAAAGTAAGAGTCACTTGAAAAAAACAATAGAAAATAAATAGTTGTATTGTTGTCAAAGAAAAATATATATGTGGTGACTCTTAATGTAATCGTGCTTAAAGAAGTATGGGGTAATAACATTGATGTGAAGGTGGAGTTTGGCTTAATATAAGTTTGAGGTTGAGAGCTAAAGTATATGTATTAAAGTGCTTAGGGAGATGTAGTCACTCTTATATCTAAATGTATCCTACCCGTCCCGCAGCCTACATTACAACCAAATAAAGTCCTACTTGATCCTAGACTGAATGAGCTTGATTGGTAGAGTAGTACACTACGGGCAAGCCTATAGTGCATCTTTTGTGGCATATGAATATTATTTCTAAGAGTGAGTGAATTCTTTCGATCTTGAGTTCCTAAGTGTTCTTAAATTTTATTGTGTGTGGAACCAACTCTTTGATTTGGTGAAGGCACATGATTCATGGGGAAAGGTAAAGTTGTTGACCTCTATGTTAGAGTAGTGAGTGGATTGTGAATAAAGCATGGTATATGTGAGTCGACTATTAAGGCGAGGATGTCACACCTTTGTGCGTGAACTGTTTTAAAAATTATTGGTGTAACGTGTTAAGGGATTTGCTTAATAAGTTGTGTACATGAGTGTAGTTTGATTCATCGAGAACGAGCAAATGTTTAAGTTTGGGGTGTTGATGTGTGGCTAGAATTCATGGTTTAACACGTTATATGCCTTACATTTTATGTGCGTTAATGATAAAAATACACTTCGTATGTGCATAATGGAGTCTATTTCATGTGTAGGTGAATTGGAGATGGAAGGCGAGCTAAATGGATGCATAAACGTCGAAAATACGCTCAAGAGGCGAAGAAGAGTACACCGGGCTATAGCCGGGCGTTTGAGCCTTAAGGCCAGGCCTGGCCTGGCTTTATCCAAGCGTTTGAGCCTTAAGTCCAGGCCTGGCCTGGCTTTATCCAGGTGTTTGGGCCATAAAGCCAGGTCCCTGGTCTGGTCCAATCCCAGTTTTGAAGATTTTAAGTGTTTCCCGATTTGAATAGAAGTCTCCTACACGTTTCGGGTTTGTCCCAAACATATAAATAGACCCAAAAACACAACTTGAAAGGGGAGATGCCATTAGAGACAAGAGACGCCTATGGAATACTACTCAGAGAAGCAAAACATTGTTTTTTAAAGCTTTTATTCATTACTTTGTAGTTTAATTATGCAAGTTATTTTAGAGTTGATTATTATGAGCATGAGTAGCTAATTTCCTTAATCTAGGGTTTTGGTGGAACCCGTTGGGGGATGAACTTATTGAAATATTAGTATAGTTTGGTTGGTCGTTAATCTCTATTTGTTCAAATATGTTCTTGTTGTAGTTAATTGAAAGGATCCTCAATTAGCTGTTCCTATTTATTATGTATCTACTTGAGTGAGTGTNTACGTTTTGTTGTAGTTAATTGAAAGGATCCTCAATTAGCTGTTCCTATTTATTATGTATCTACTTGAGTGAGTGTGCATATTTAGGTAGTTGTTTGAACAACATCACTCCCGGAGTATAGACGAAAGTCATAACCGAGGGTTTAGAGGTTGGATTAGAGATAACGATACCTCGGGTGCAATCTAAAGTGAACTGTAATGCAATCTAGCTAGCGTAACTTGAGAGAGTGCGTCTAGTAAATTATCATAATTACTTGAGAGAGATTTATGGTAGATAGAGTGTTCATGATTGATAGAGGCAACTAATCAAACTATACAAAGTATCCAAGAAGTAAGTTCACCAACGGGAGNGTTTACATCATATTGTTAGTTAATCGTTAGTTTATTAATTTTGTCAGTAGAAATAGTAAAACATCAACAATTGACATTCAAAAGTCTTGAGAAAATTGATTAAGTAAAAGTTTCGTATTCTGACGGCTTGATTGATACGTAAATTCCCTGTGGGATCGACTCTAGGCGTAATAACCCGGATTATATTTGCAGCGCCCGTTTAGTCTTTATATAAGACATAGTTGAGCGTGATCATGTACTCAGTAAGTATCCTGCCTAACCTCGAAGAGGTAGTGACGAGAGGTCAAATTTGACACTTGCTAGATTTCATCCACCAAGCGAGACAGAGTGCGACCCCCTTATCAGAGTGTTTTATTGTTAAGCATAGTCAGTTTAATAAAATCAAGGGTGACACTAAGCATGGATATCATAGGCAATTTAACAAGTAGAGACAGGAAATAGCAGCTTCTTTCACATTTAATATTCTTAAATCCTCGTCATTTCATTTGACAATTTAAAATTTCCAGGCCAGTAATCAGGTAAAAAATCACAGAAAAAACGCAGCAAATATCATGCGCAAGCAATGCCGAGGGTCGAATGACATGAACCAACAATAATAAAATGTGCACTACCGAAGGGTCGAACGACTTCAACCATAGATGCATCTATTACCCCGCTCGCGAATCGATCATGCGACACCATCATATATAGTAATAGAATTACCCTGCTCGCGAATCATACATGCGACTCATGTACTCATAGATACACATATTCACACATTAAATTCACATTTTATCAAGAAAACAATTACTCAAGGAAGTGATAAAATTCTCTTTTTAATGGAATCGAAGATAATATTTAAATCTTTTCTGGAAATTCACTTGCCAAGTTCGATAAGGTTTTAAATATTATAAATTTATCAGTAAGGCTACAAGTACGGCAAGTAAAACATGCTTTATCAGGAAAACAATTACCCAAGACAAATCAATTCCCTTTCTAGATAATTAAGAAAATAAACTTTAACCTTCTTAGGTATTCAGTTACTAATTCGATAATTTTAACGGTCTAATTTTTATTAGAAAAATTACAAGTACAACAAGTAAAGCATGCTAGTGGGTCCTAGACTACCCAAACACAAGCATGATAGTAGCTACGCACGGACTCCCGTCACATCGTGCGTACATAGCCCCCACAAATAGTAGCACATATTCGATTAGTTCAAAAAATGGGGACAATTCCCCCTCACAAGGTTAGAAAGGAGACTTACCTCGCTCCGAAGATTCATAACCGGTCTCCAAGCCCTTTTGACGACTCAAATTGATGGACAACGCCCCAAAAATATCCAAATAATGGGAAAACCAATGAAAATATACTCTAATACTTTTAAACATTCAAATTATATAAATTCCCAACTCCGCTCAAAAAGTTGACCAAATTGCCCTCGGGCCCACATGCCCGAATTCTTAAATTTCTCGAAGATAAACTCTACCCATAGCCTTAGTAACTCAAATATATAATTTACTCTAATTTTCATGCTCAAATTCGTGGGCAAAATCCAAAAATACAAATTCTAGGTTTTCTTCCAAATCCCATAATTTTCCACAAATTCCCACATTTAAATCCATACCTAAACAATGTATTTAACTTGAAATGAATTGGAACAACTTACCTTGTGATGTTTGAAGAATATCCCCCCCTTGAATCTCTCCACAATCGCCCACACCAAATGAAAATAGGAGAAGAATGGCTAAATTTCCTGTTTTAAAATACTGCACTGCCTCCAGTCCTTCCGAACCTGCGATGACTACGCCCGCACTTGCGCGCCCACAGGTGCACCCAAACTCTCGCACGTGCGGTTTCCTCCTTCCCCATCCGGCTCCGCACCTGCGCTCTCTCGTTCGCATCTGCGCCTTCGCAGGTGCGAAAATAACCTCGTACCTGCGGCCCCCAGCCAAGCCATCCCTTTTCCGCTTCTAAGACACCATAGCCGCACCTGCGGTCAAAACCTCGCAGGTGCGGTCATACCAGATGACAACAGCCTAAGCTTTCTCTCAACTCCAAATTTGATCCGTTAACCACCCGGAATCCACCCGAGGTCCCCAGTACACCGTCCAATTACACCAACCTGCTCCAAAACATAATGCAGACCTGCCCGAGGCCTCAATTCACATTAAATAACATCGAAACAATAGATCGCATCACAATTTAATCTTTATGAACTTTGAAATTTCCAACTTCTACATTCGATGCCGAAACCTATCAAATCATGTCCGATTGACCCTAAATTTTTCACACAAGTCACATTCAACATTACGAATCTTCTCCAACTTTCAGAATCACATTCTGACCCCGATATCAAAATTTCCACTTCCAGTCAGATTTCTCAAGAACCTTCAAATTTCTATCTTTAGCCAAATGACTTCAAAATAACCTACGGACCTCCGAATTCACTTCCGGTCATACTCCCAACTCCAAAATCACCATACGGAGCTATTCCCAGAATTGGAATCCCAAACGGACATCAATATCACTGAAATGCACTTCAACCCAGACTTATGAAATTTCTTGTAAAATACTGACTTCTACAATATGCGCCGAAATTCTCCCGGGTCGTCTAAAAGCTGTTCCGAACATACGCCCAAGTCCGAAATCATCATACGAACCTGATGAAACCTTCAAATCCTGATTCTGAGGTCGTTTACTCAAAATTCCAATCTTAGTCAATTCTTCCAACTTAAGGCTTCCGAAATGAGAATTTTCTTTTCAGTCCGAACTTCCCGAAATGCAACTCCGACCACGCCTATGAGTCATAAGAACTGAAACGAAGCTTCTCATGGCCTCAAAACGCCAAACGACGCGTTAGATCTCAAAATGATCGGTCGGGTTGTTACATTCTCTCCCAATTAAACATACGTTCGTCCTCGAACGTGCCACAAACTGCTCTGGAATTGCCCAAATTCATTGTTTAACACTTCGTGAACCTACCTATGCTGCCGCCACTCAGTTGAGCTCATTAGCTCTATCAAATCTGACGATATCCTCCTTTATCCATACAATAAGCTCAAAACTGTCACGACCCCAAATCCTAACTGGTTGTGATGGCGCCTATCGTGGAACTAGGTTAGCCACTATCACGTAACTACACATTTCTTTTAATATAATTTCTCAAAAATCATAATAATAAGCATAAAATAACCTAAGTCTTTAACCAAGCATGATATAATCTAACATTCTAAACTATTCCCCAGAACTGGAGTCAACTGATCACGAGCATCTAAGAATAATAGTAAAACTGCTAATGTCATAATACAGTATCTCAGAACAAAATACTAAATACTAATGAAGGAAGGGAAATGGAGAAGCTGTGGATGTTGGACACCAACCCCGATATCCCAAAGCTGACGAAGAACGATCTCAGATGGCTACTGCTCAGAACCAGTACCTGGATCTGCACACAGAGGTGCAGGGAGTAATGATGAGTATGCCAACTCAGTACTAATGAAAATAAATCAAGTCTGAAGATAAGAAAACACACAGCACAAAACACCAATCCACATATAGTAAGATACGGAGTATTAATACAATATACATTTAATACATAAGTTGAAAACCAATTTCTGTAAAAAGAATCCTTTGAGAAAGTATAATTTCCAGTATTTCTCAGTAAAATTCCCTTATCAGTATAAAAGATGAAATGAATCATAATCAAAACTCAGCAAAATATCATTATAAATCCGCCCCTCGGGCCAAATCATCACTCGTAAATCAATCACTCAGCACCTCACCATCACTCAGTAACAGTCACTCAGCACCTCACAGTCACTCATGCCTCCCAATCACTCATCACTCGTCACTCGGCACTCGCACTTAGTAGGTACCTACGCTCACTAGGGGTGTGTACAGACTCCGGAGGGGCTCCTACAGCCCAAGCACTATAAACAAGCCAAATCATGACATCAATCACTATCAGGCACTCGGCCTCTCTCATATCATAACATCCTCATTATATTGGCCCTCGACCTCACTCAGTCAGACACTCTCAACATGCCACTCGGGCCATAAATAAACAGGGTTCTCGACCCAAAACAGTATTTCGTTTCAAGAATTAATATCAATAAGCGTTGAGTGTCAAAATAATTTATCAGGAAAGACTGAGTGTAAAATCATAATTTGTAAATGAGGAATTATTAGGAAAATATCCCCCAAGGGGTTAAAACACATCAACACTAGGCCCCAAACATGGCTTACAACCCAATTATATCAAAACATATCAATACTATAAAGAATAGGCTTTTAAAGCAGTTTCACAACTCAATAGTTGCCTAAAGAGGAAACATATTTCCAAATTTCCAATTTGTGCATGCCCCACACTCGTCATCCAGTGTGTGCGTCACTCCAAAACTGTGAAAGGATGTAAAGTCTGGGGTTTCATACCCTCAGGACAGGATTTAAAGACATTAATTACCTCAAACTAGCCCGAAAAGCTACTCCGCAGCACGTTTGCCCCTCGAATCAGCTTCTGAATGCTCCAATCGACAAACTTTATACCAAAATGTCTCAGAACTCGACAAACTTTATACCAAAATGATCCCCATCATCTCACGATTCTGTACATATAAAGAACGCTGAAATCGGAGTCCAAATGAACCCTCAAATCACCCCTAGAAGGTCTCTTAAACTCAAGCGCTAGTTTCCCCTTATTCCACTAATTTTTCCTAGTTTAACACTATTAATTTGATCCTTAATCACATATTTAACTCAAAAATAGGAAGAAATCACTTACCTAGTGTTGCTTGGTGAAAATCCCTCCTTGAGCTCTCCAAAATCGTCCAAGCCAAATGAATGAAATGGGCCAAAACTCGCTTTTACAGCAATCTGCCCAGGCTTCATCGAGTCGTACCTTGCGCTGTGCAGGTTGTACATCCTATTATAATTTTCCCCTGCTATACACCTTCTATTAAAACGCCCACATCTCCTTGCAGAAATATCCAAATGACAAACAGTTTAAAGATCTGGAAACTAGACTCGAAGATCTTTCATTTGATAGGTTTTACACCATATAACTCTTTATATATTTCGAGGTATGAGCTTCCAAAGTTGGCTTCATGCATCAGTAAATTCTGTCGAAACTGCTTCACCAGCCATCTTTAATCGATCATAACTTTCTGATCTAATGTCCAAATAATGAATGGTTTAACTTTCTGGAAACTAGAATTCAAGGGCTACAACTTTTATTCTTTTAAAATTTTCAGATTCCTTATATATTTTTATACATATGCCTCCAAAATCAGCTCCCCGATGCACCAGTTGCTGTCCAAAAGTGCAGCACAAATTTCTGCAGTTTTTTTTTGTCCGAAATTCATTTTGTTAACCTTCCGAAATCCACCCGAGGCCCTCAGGACCTTAACCAATTATACCAACATGTCCCAAATCATGATACGAACTCTCTCGAGGCCTCAAATCACATCAAACAACGTCGAAATCATGAATCACACCCCAATTCAAGCTTAATGAACTTTAGAACTTGAAACTTCTACATTCGATGCCGAAACCTATCAAATCACGTCAGATTGACCTCAAATTTTGCACACAAGTCATATTAAACATTATGGACCTGCTCCAACTTTCGGAATTGGAATCCGACCCCGTTATCAAAAAGTCAATCTCTCGGTCAAACTTCTCAAAAACCTTCAATTTTCTATCTTTAGCCAAATGACTTCAAAATGACCTACGAACCTCTAAATTCACTTCCGATCACGCTCCCAACTCAAGAATCACCATACGGAGATAATCCCAGACTCAGAATCCCAAACGGATATCAATAACACCGAATTGCACTTCAACCCAGACTTATGAAATTTCTTCTAAAATGCTAACTTCTACAATTTGCACCGAAATGCTCCCGGGTCATCCAAAACCCGATCCGAATATATGCGCAAGTACGAAATCATCATATGAACCTGCTTGAACCTTTCGAATCCTGATTTTGAGGTCGTTTACTCAAAAATCCAATCCAAGTCAATCATTCCAACTGAAGGCTCTCGAACTGAGAATTTTCTTTCCAAATTGACTCCGAACTTCCTTAAACTCAATTCCGACCCTGCCTGCGAGTCATAATACCTGAAGTGAAGCTGCTCATGGCCTCAAACTACCGAACGACGCATTAGAGCTCAAAACGACCGATAGGGTCGTTACAAGAACCCATTTCCAACACTCGGAAGTCTCTACCAGGCCTATTTCCAATATATGAACACCGTATCAACTACCACACGATGTACCAGAACATGACTGCATACCTTTGCTGAATTAGCACCATGCACTGCATAATTCATCACCTAACCATAATGACATACCTTGAACCTTAATAGCCAATATTCCACGAATATGATGCTCCCAATGCACCTCATGACATATGTATAGGTCTTGCTCTAACGCTTATGATATGTGTAGAAATTCACAACCAACTGTAGAGTTAACCAAGCATTAAATCCCTCCTCTTGACTAGAATCATCACCTCATTACTAACCAAATAATGGTATTTGTCCTTTAATATACTTCACATAATCTTATTGCAGTGATCCCTGATCCAATAATCTTGTCTCTCCCAGTATGAACTACTCAGGCAACAAATCACCCCAGACATGACCAACAGTCTCACATGAGCCACAACGTGCCAATAGGCCACAACTCGAACACGATACACAATGAAATGACTCAGGAAGGGACCACTCAACTCACACAACTAATATGAACTTTCCTCAGAAAATAGGAAGTAAAACACAAGAAAAATTAAATATAGGGAACCTTACTCAACATCGCACTGTTGCGGCGTGCAACCCAATCCAAATAACATACCCGTGGCGGCGTGCCACCCGATCCACACATAAAATTTACATAAGGATATACACACTCAGCTAAATTGCTCATTACCACAAAATATCGAATATCGGTCACAAGCACGCTAAGTGCACAATACCATCCTGGGGAGACTGATAGAGCCATACGCTACAAAACTCAAACACAACTGAGGTGAGATATATAATCTGAATATCAAGAGCTATCCTGCTCACATAATATCATCACTACGCGGGAACTCAACACATAGGGAATTATCGAGTCGTTTCCCAACTCACACGGCACAACAAAATATTACATAAGATGAACGAAGACGGAACAACATCTGATGTTCTAATACCTTTCCATGAAAAATGCTATACCGAAATGAACACGCCTGACTCATATAGAGCCTATATTCATATTTAAATCCATCCACAAACACCGAGTTTACCCTGCTCGCACCGAACTAGGCTAATAGCTTTACCTGGGTCCATAATACACCACTTTTCTCATAACACACAAGAACAACCGTCATAGCCTGGACAAACATCCCACAGTCCACAACAAAATGAACCGAGCGCCCTCCAAGCATAAATTCTCAAATAAGAAATATTACACCTCTTTATACTTGCTCCAAATCTTCAATCCGTTAAGTGACTGCATGTCACACTCATACGATATTCCCGTGGTCCAGCTCCCACGTCCTTCCACACAAGGTAACAAGTCTGAACATCCATACCACCGACCACACTAATGCTGTGAAACAATTTGAGAACCCATAACCAGGATGCAAAGCCTCTTTCACCAAACACCGATCTTCGGTGATACTAAAGACAACACCAGCTTACTCTAAACATTCAAACCCCTTTTTCTTGCTCATCCGAGCTAATGACATCCTTGTCAACACCGAACCGCAACCTCGATTCTTACTTCCAGTTACATACTACTTACCGCACCTAGCATGCAAATATGAGATAGCGCAAGAATTCCATCATAACTCCTGAACCACTAATAGGGTGAACACTTCATCATATAGAAACCGTTTACCTACCTCAATTCAAGAGAACCACCACAACACACGAGGGAATTCCTATAATCATAATACATGCAAATCCTTTAAGTAGTAGTCTATGCCACCATAATCCTTTCGGGATCCACCCACCCATGACATACCATAATGCTTGAATGCTTCCAAATAAAATCTATCACGACAACCGACAAGCCTCACACATACAGTCACAAATCACATGCATCACTTAATCACGCTGAAGGAATTGATCACTGACGTACATGTGCCATTTCAACAATGGCTAACCAATCTATTTTCTTCCAATTTACTCTTTACTTGACTTAGAAGTAATGATAGCCTCATCCAAAAACATTGTGAACCCAATTCCACTCTCCTTTCGAGTGACTTTATATCACGGGACCATGCTGTCTCAAATCCCGGGGGTCATCTCATACCCTCCAATGCTGCATCGCAAGCCGAAGATAACATGGAACACTCCGAGCCTCCTATCGCGGTCTGCTGCAAAAATCTAAATTCTTAACCATGATGCGGGATTGGAACCATTAAACACCTCATTCTTAACCTTTTGAATTCATTGGAACCATTGTTGAGAGTTACCCACTCTGGCCTGGTGTAATGATCCGATCGGTCGTTCTGTGAGATTAGCCTCGTTTCCCCTGTTTTTGCTTTATCATATATTGCTTAACCTATTTATGTTATGTTGGGTAGGTTGGTTCGGGTTCGGAGTGGCCGTGGTGAGAACAGGGACACTTAGTCTCTTAAATTAGCTTAATAGTTAAAAAAGTCAACTAGGAGTTGACTTATTGATAAACGACCTCGGAATGTGGATTTTATGGCTCGGATAGCTTCGTTAGGGGATGGACTTAGGAGTGTATTCTGAATAAAGTCTTGATGTCTTGTGTAGAATTATACTTGAATTGGCGAAAGTTAAATCAGGTCGAATCAGGTTTGTAATGTCATTTTGGATATGTGTGCAAATCTTTAGGTCAATCGGATGTGTTTTGGTTGGTTTCAGCATCACTGGCAAAATCTAGAAATTTCAAAGTTCATAGGCTTCAATTTGATGTGATTTTGGTGTACTTGCGTCGCTTTCGGTGTTTCGAAGGTTCGACTAAGTTTGAATGAGGTTATAGAATATATTGGTATGTTTGGTTGAGGTGCCGAGGGTCTAGGGTGTGTTTTGGGTGGTTAACGGACCAACTATTGGCTTAAAACCTTGGCAGATTTTGTTGGTGTGAGTTTTTGTTTCCTTCTACGCGATCGCGGGAGAATGTTTGCGATTGCGTAGGCCTAGCTGGGGATGGAAAGATTATTGTTATATTCAATCGTGTGGTAGAGGACGCGATCGCGTGAGTCTCAGGTTGTTGTGCAGTGCGATCGCATGGTGTTGTTCGCGTTCGCATAGAGTTGATGGGCGCGTGAGGGGGCTGAGTCGTTGTTCTTCGCGATCGCGTAGAATGGTTCGCGATCGCGCGGGTTTATGTCCTGCAGAATCGCGATCGTGTGTGTATGCCTACGATCGTGTGTGTATGTTCCGCGATCGCAGTGAAGAAAGAGGTCCGGGCAGACAGTTTTTAAGTTCTAAATTCGGGGGTTCTTGGCCATAAGTCAATACTTAATTAGAGAGCTCGGGGGAAGGAGATTTTGGACAAACTTTTCAATGGGGTTCTTGTGGTAGTTGTTCTTCAATCATTTTTGGTTCAATTTCATGAATTTGTCTTTATTTTCACCATGCAATTTGAGGAATTAAAGTAGAAAAGTTGGGGAAAATAGGAGGAAAATTTAGATAATTCTTTTGGTGATTTGAAATGGGCAATTGAGGTCGGATTTTGGTACATTTGGTATGGGTATACTCGTAAGGGAATGAGGATTCTAGTTTTGTGATTTTTATCGAATTTCGAGACGTGGGCCCGGGGCTCAGGTTTGGTCAATTTTGGGAATTGCGCTTAAAATTTATATCTTTTGATTGGGTTTTGTTCCGTTAGCGTATATTGATGATGTTAATCTGGTTTTGGTTAGATTTGGAGCATTTGGGAGAAAATTCGAGGGGAAAGAGCATTGCGGAGTAGATTTTGGGCTGTTTTGAGGTAAGTAACAATTGTAACTCTAGACCTGAGGGTATGAAACCCCGTTATTTGATATTGTTTTGGTAAATGAGGTGACACGCACATGATAGATGACGAGCGTGGGGGCGCGCACTGATAGGGATTGTGACCTGGTCCGTCCCGTAGCGACTATTAAGCCGCGTATTCGATTTGAAATCCTGCGATATCCTGTATTTTAGAGATTTATACTTGTTCATTGGATGTGATCCATGTTTGGGGCCTTGTGCCGACCTGTCTAGACCCTCAGAGGTACTTTTACACTATTCTCACACTATCCCGACAGAACAATTGTGAACTCAGTCATGTTTCCTACTTGTTGTTATTCTCACTATTATCGCACTGTTGAAACTCTGAGAGGTATTTTGGGCTGAGTCCCGTGAGTTGAGATGATTTGCCCGAGTGGCTTGTGAGGATGACTGAGTAAGGCCTAGCGCCTAGTATGTGAGAATAGTTATGGGACAGGCTGCATGCCGCGACAATACATATGTTATATATTACATATGGATCGGGCTGCACGCCGCAGCAATATAGATTATATATGGGTCGGGCTACACGTCGCAGCATTATAGATTATATATATGGATCGGGCTGCACGCCGCAGCAATATAGATTATATATGGGTCGGGCTACACGTCGCAGCATTATAGATTATATATATATGGATCGGGCTTCATGCCGCAGCAATATATGTTATATATGGATCGGGGTGCACGCCTCAACAATGTACATATTGGATCGGGCTGCACGCCGCAGCAGATATAGCGCTTGGGCTGAAGGAGCCCCTCCATGTGTCTGTACACCCCCACCTAGCGCAGTCAACTATTATATGGATCGGGCTGCACGCCGCAGCAGATATAGCGCTTGGGCTGAAGGAGCCCCTCCATGTGTCTGTACACCCCCACCTAGCGCAGTCAACTATTATATGGATCGGGCTGCACGCCGCAGCGTATGTTATAAGGATCGAGTTGCACGCCGCATCAGTATAGTATATATATATATATGTGTGTGTGTGTGTGTGTGTGTGTATGTATTGGATCGGGCTGCCCGCCACAACAGTTATGTGTATTCATGGTACTTGCGGAGTACGAGTGTTAAGTGAGAGCATGAGATTCTGATAGTGGAATCACGAGTGACTGAGAGGTTTGCTCGAGAGGCTTTATTCTGAGTGATACTGTGCCCGAAGGGCCTATATTTTTATGAAACTACTACTTTCACTCTTCTTTACACTGAGCCTCTAATGATAATGTTGGACAAATGTTTTATATGAGAGTTTAAATGGAATCTGGAGTTTTATGAGATATTCGAAATTGTAGATTCCTGACTTGATTTGCTTAATTCCACAGATACTTCTTATATGGTTTTACATGATTTATAAATGCTCGTCACTACACTCAAGTTTTTAGTTACTTTGATTACTTACTGAGTTGGCGTACTCACTAGTTTATTTTTGAACGCGCCAGGAGTTTGTTCGAGGATCGAGGTAGCCGCTCAGCGTCCCCAACTCACCTCCTTTCCTTCTCTCAGATCATAGTTTCTTTCTTTTGTACTTCAGACTTTTGTAGTAGCAAGTCACTATATTGTACATTGTATTTACAATCTTAGATGCTCATGACAGTTGACTCCAGGTTTTTGGGAGGTGTATAAATTGTTCATCTCATTTTGCTATTTTAAAATCTGGTAAATTTGGGAAATTATGAAATATTATGATAGTAAAAAATGGTTGGCTAGCCTAGTTCCATGAGAGGCGCCATCACGACCGGCTTAGGATTTGGGGTCGTAACAAGTTGGTATCAGAGCCAAGGTTACATAGGACTCAACGGTCATGAGTAGATTAGTAGAGTCTTGCGGATCAGTACAGAGTCGTCTGTACTTATCTTCGAGTGGATGCAGAACCTTTAGGAACAATCTCATTTTTCTTGAATTCTGTCGTGCCATTTTTGTTGATTCTAGAAATCTAAACTTCTATTGTTTCATTCTCTCACAGATGGTAAGGACCCGCGCTACCGATCAGGGTGATCAGCCACAAGCTACATCGGCGAGAGGTCGAGGCTGCGATCGAGGTCGTGGTAGAGGTAGGGGCCATCCCGTGCAGCAGCCATGGTAGTACCAGTTGATCCCCCTACTATTCAAGAGCAGATCCCCGTTGCAGATACTCCAGAGGGACAGGCTCAGGCACCGGTAGTGCCTATTGTTATTCCGGATCTTCAGGAGACCTTAGCTAAAATTTTGACTGTGTGTACCACCCTTGCTCAGGAAGTTGCCGCTACTTCTCAGGCCGGGGGAGCCAGTCAGACTCCAGCTGCCCGGACACCTGAGTAGGTTACTTAGGTCCATCAGACACCGAGGGCGGTTCCAGCCCAGCCGATTGCTCCAGTTTAGGACTTCGTGTTTCCAGCTATGCCAGATGATGAGCAGCGTAGGATGGAGAGGTTTAGTAAACTTCAGCCACCGACATTCAGTGGTACTGAGGGCGAGGATGCACAGGGTTTTCTGGATAAGTGTCAGAGGATGCTTCATACTGCTAGGAATCTGGAGACCAGTGCGGTCCCGTTTGCTACTTTTCAGTTTTCTGGTGCTGCTTTCACTTGGTGGGAGTCTTTTGAGAGGCGTAGGCATGTTGTTTCAGCACCCCTCACCTGGCAGTAGTTCTCCACTGTCTTCTTGGAGAAGTATGTACCCCAGTCTCACATGGAGGAGCAGCGCAAGAATTTTGAGTAACTGCGTCAGGGGGAGCTATCAGTGACGCAGTATGAGATGCGGTTTTCGGAGTTGGCTTGTCATGCCACCGAGGTGGTCCCTACTGATAGGGAGAATAATAGGAGGTTCGTGGATGGCCTCACTTACCAGCTTCGCCTTTTCATGACTCGGGAGAGAGTGTCAGGTGCTACCTTCGAGCATGTTGTTGATATTGCTCGAGATATTGAGTCTGTTCGCTGCTAGGAGTGGGTAGAGAGGGAGACCAAGAGGCCTCGTGGATCGGGTGGTTCTAGTGGTGCTCCTTCCAGAGGGAAGTCTTATCATAGTGGAGGCCGTTCATTCAGGCCTCCTCGGTCAGTCCACCTAGCCCATAGTGGTGCATCTTCGGGGCATGGTCCCCGTAGTTCTCAGCTAGGCCGTTCTTCACTCGGTGCCCTTCCAGCACAGAGTGCAGCTTGAGCACCATCAATTCAGGGTTCCTCTATGGATGGTTCTCCTAGTGGCCATTCTGGTTCCAGGGGGTCTTTTAAGTCCCCTTCTCCAGCTATAGGGAGTTGTTATGAGTGTGGAGATTTTGGGCATATGAGAAGGCAGTGTCCTCATCTTCTTGGAGGCCCATCTCAACTGAGGAGCCAGCCTTCGACTTCAGATCCAGTTATATCACCACCCACCCAAGCAGCCAGGGGTGGTAGTCAGTCAGCTAGAGGTCGCCTTAGAGGGGGAGGTCAAGCAGGTGGAGGTCAGACCCGTATGTATGCGTTTCCAGCCAGGCCAGATGATATGGCCTCCGATGCAGTGATCACAAGTATTATCTAAGTCTTTCGTCGAGATGCTTTGGCTTTATTTTACCCTGGTTCTACATATTCCTATGTTTCTTCATATTTTGCTCATTTTCTGGATATGCCCCGTGAGTCTTTAGTTACATCTGTTCATGTGTCGACTCCGGTGGGCGATACTATTGTTGTGGACCGTGTGTATCAGTCGTGTGTGATATCTTTTGGTGGTCTGGAGACCCGAGTCGACCTACTGTTACTCAGCATGGTCGATTTTGATGTGATATTAGGCATGGACTGGTTATCTCCGTGTCATGTTGTTCTTGATTCTCACACTAAGACCATGACTTTAGCTATGCCAGGATGTCCGAGGGTTGAGTGGAGAGGTTCTTATGATTATGTGCCTAGCAGGGTGATTTCCTACCTGAAGGCTCAGCGTATGGTTGAGAAGGGCTGTTTATGGTGTCTTGCTTTTGTGAGGGATGTCAGTGGTGAGACTCTCGCTATTGATTCGGTTCCTATGGTCCGTGACTTTCCAGATGTGTTTCCTGCAGACCTGTCAGGCATGCCACCTGACATGGACATTGATTTTGGTATTGACCTGGTGTCAAGCACTCAGCCTATTTCTATTCCACCTTATCGTATGGAACCAACGGAGCTGAAGGAATTAAAGGATCAACTTCAGGAACTCCTAGATAAGGGGTTCATTCGGCCTAGTGTGTCACCTTGGGGTGCACCGGTGTTGTTTGTAAAGAAGAAAGATGGTTCTATGCGTATGTGTATTGATTATCGGCAACTGAACAGAGTTACAATGAAGAACCGGTATCCCTTGCCTTGTATAGATGACTTGTTTGATCAGTTGCAGGGTGCCAGGGTATTTTCCAAGATTTACTTGCATTCTAGCTATCATCAGTTGAAGATTTGGGGGGCCAGACATTCCGAAGACTGCTTTTAGGACTAGATTTGGTCATTATGAGTTTGTGGTTATGTCATTCAGTCTGACCAATACCCCATCATCCGTTATGCACTTGATGCACAGTGTTTTCCAGCCTTATCTGGATTCTTTCGTCATCGTGTTTATCGACGATATCTTGGTGTATTCCCGATCTCGGGAGGATTATGAGCAGCATTTGAGAGTTGTGCTTCAGACCTTGAGAGAGATGAGATTTTATGCAAAATTTTCAAAGTGTGAGTTCTGTCTTGATTCAGTAGCGTTCTTGGGGCACGTGGTGTCCAGTGAGTGTATTCAGGCTGATCCGAAGAAGATAGAGGCGGTGCAGAGCTGGCCTAGACCGTCATCAGCTATCGAGATTCACAATTTCCTTGGTTTGGCAGGGTACTATCGCAGTTTTGTACAGGGATTTTCATCTATTGCAGCACCTATGACCAGACTGACCTAAAAGGGTGCTTAGTTCAGGTGGACTGAGGAGTGTGAGGAGATCTTTTAGAAGCTGAAGTCAGCTTTGACTACAGCTCCAGTATTTATTTTGCCTACGGGTTCAGGTTCTTATACAGTTTACTGTGATGCCTCGAGAGTTGGCCTTGGAGCAGTTTTGATGCAGGATGGTAGGGTGATTGCCTACGCGTCTAGATAGTTGAAGGTGCATGAGAAGAATTATCCAGTGCACGATCTTGAGCTAGCAGCTATTGTCCACGCCTTGAAGATTTGGCGTCATTATTTTTATGGGGTGCATTGTTAGATTTTCACTGATCACCATAGTTTGCAGCATCTACTTAAGCAGAAGAATCTAAATTTTTGTTAGATGAGGTGGTTGGAGCTTCTCAAGGACTATGATCTCACTATTTTATATCATTCGGGGAAGGCCAATGTAGTGGCCGATTCCCTGAGTCGCAGGGCGGAGAGTTTGGGGAGTTTAACCCACCTTCCAGTAGCAGAGAAACCTTTAGCACTTGATGTTCAGGCTTTAGCGGGTCAGTTACTGAGATTTGATCTATCAGATCCCTCACGGGTATTGGCTTGTGTATCCTCCAGGTTGTCTCTTTATGATCAGATTAGAGCACGCCAGTATGATGATCCACACTTGCTCGTGCTTCAGTACATGGTCCGTCGCGGTGATGCCAGGGATGTGGTTATTGGTGATGATGGGGTCATGAGGATGTAGGGCCAGATTTGCTTGCCCGGTATGGATGGGCTTCGATATTTGATTATAGCTGAGGCTCATAGTTTGCGGTATTCAATCCATCCGGGTGTCGCAAAGATGTATCAGGATCTGAGACAACATAAGTGGTGGAGGCGGATGAAGAGAAATATTATCGAGTTTGTGGCTCGGTGTCTCAACTGACAGCAGGTCAAGCATGAGCACCAGGGACCAGGTGGATTGCTTCAGATATTAGATATCCTGGAGTGAAAGTGGGAGCGAGTCACAATGGAATTCGTAGTTGGGCTTCCACGGACTTCGAGGAGGTTTGATGCTATATGGGTTATTGCGGATCGGCTGACCAAGTCCGTGCACTTCATTCTTATTGGTACTACTTATTCTTTGGAGAAGTTATCTGGGATTTATATCAGGGAGATTGTCCGATTGCATGGGGTTCCAGTTTCTATCATTTCTGACAGAGGTACTCAGTTCACATCTCACTTTTGGAGGGCCGTGTAGAGGGAGTTAGGTACTCAGGTTGAGTTGAGCACAACATTTCATCCTCAGACCGACGAGCAGTCGGAGCGCACTATTTAGATTTTGGAGGATATGTTGCGTGCCTGTGTCATTGATTTTGGGGGTTCATGGGACCAGTTTCTTCCACTCGTGAAGTTTGCTTATAATAATAGTTATTAGTCGAGTATCCAGATGGCTCCGTATGAGGCTTTATATAGTAGGAGGTGCAGATCTCTAGTTGGTTGGTTTGAGCCGGGCGAGGCTAGGCTATTGGGCACAGACTTGGTTCAGGATGCGTTGGGAAAGGTGAAGTTGATTTAGGAGCGGCTTCGCACATCGCACTTTAGGCAAAAGAGTTATACGGATCGGATGGTCCGAGATGTGTCTTTCATAGTTGGGGAGAAAGTGTTTTTTAAGGTGTCACCCATGAAGGGTGTTATGAGGTTCAGAAAGAGGGGAAGCTGAGTCCCTGGTTTATTGGGACTTTTGAGGTGCTTCAGAGAATTGGGGAGGTGGCATATAAACTTGCCTTGCCTCCCACCTTATCGAGTATTCATCCGGTGTTCCATGTTTCGATGCTCCGGAAGTATGTTGGTTACCCGTCTCATGTTTTGGACTTCAGCACGTTTCAGCTCGAGGGTGATATTTCATATGAGGTAGAGCCAGTGGCTATTTTGGGTCGTCAGTTCAGAAAGCTGAGGTCTAAGGAAGGTTCAGTGGAGAGGACAGCTAGTGGAGGATGCCACCTAGGATACCGAGCGGGAGATGCGGAGCAAATATCCTCACTTATTTGAGACTCCAGGTATGTTTCTAGACCCGGTCGAGGATGAACGTTTGTTTAAGAGGGGAAGTATTAACGACACGGCCGGTCTTTCCGTGAGATTAGACCTGTTTCCCCCATTTATGCTTTATCATACGTTTTTTAGCCTATTTATGTTATGTTGGGTCGGTTGGTTTGGGTTCGGAGTGGTCGTGGTGAGAACTTAGACACTTAGTCTCTTAAATTAACTTAATAGTTGAAAAAGTCAATTAGGAGTTGACTTATGGGTAATTGACCTCGGAATGCGGATTTTATGGCTCAGATAGCTTCGTTAGGTGATTTGGGACTTAGGAGTGTGTTCGGAATGAAGTTTTGATGTCCGGTGTAGAATTAGGCTTGAATTGGCGAAAGTTAATTTTTGGCGATTTTCGGTCGGGAGTGGAAAACAGGCTATCAGGGTCGGAATGGAATTCTGACAGTTGGAGCAGGTTCATAATGTCATTTTGGATATGTGTGCAAACTTTCATGTCAATCGGATGTGTTTTGGTTGGTTTCGACATCATTGGAAAAATTTAGAAATTTCAAAGTTCATAGACTTGAATTTGATGTAATTTTGGTGTTTTTGTGTTATTTTTGGTGTTTCGAAGGCTCGACTAAGTTTGAATGATGTTATGGGATATGTTGGTAGGTGTGGTTGAGGTCTCGGGGACCTCGGGTGTATTTTAGATGCTCAAACGGGCATTTTTTGTCTTAAGGAGTCTGCTGTTTTTCTGGTGTTTTAGCAGCAGTGATTTCTTCAATGTGATCGCGTGGATTCATCCACGATCGTGTAGATTAAAAGACTGGGAAGGCAATTTGTTTTATGCGATCGTGTAATATGTATTGCGATCGCATAGGTTGGGTGGGTGAAGCAGTGCGATCGCGTGGCCCTTTGTGCAATCGCATAGAGGTCTAAGGCGCGTGTGTGGGATAGGTATTTGTGCTATGCGACCGCGTGTGTTGGTATGAAAGCGCGGAGAGTGTTCTGGGCTGTGCATCGCGATCGCGTGGCTGGATTTGCGATCGCACCGAAGGGAATAGTAGTGCTGGGCAGAATGTTTTAAATAGCCATTCTTATTAAATTTTGTCTATTTTCCTCCGTTGATAAGCGGGTTTGGAGCTCTTTGAGAGGGTTTGAAGAGGAAATCAAAGGGAATCCCTAGGAGGTAAGGTATTCAACTTCATAACTCGTTTCTAAGTCATTTTCTAAGTAATTAAACCGGAAATTTGTTGAATTTAAACCCAAAATTTGGGGAGGTTAAGTGCCTGGAATTTGAAATTTCTTTTGAGGTTTTGAGTGGGAAATTGTTGTCCGATTTTGGTGTTCTTGGTGTGTATAGAATCGTGGGAGGACGAGGATTCTAGTGATGTAAATTTTATCGAATCTGAGACGTGGGCCCGGGACTCGAGTTTGGCCAAATTTCGAGAATTGTGTCTAAATTGATAGATTTCGATTGGGTTTTGTTCCTTTAGCGTGTATTGATGATGTTAATCTGGTTTTGGTTAGATTCAGAGCATTTTGGAGCCAATTCGAGGGGCAAGCGCATCGTGGAGTAGCTTTTGGGCTGTTTTGAGGTAAGTAGCGATTGTAACTCTAAACTTGAGGGTGTGACACCCCGGTATTTGATATTGTTTTGGTAAATGAGGTGACGCACATGCTAGGTGATGAGCGTGGGGGCGTGCACCGATAGGGATTGTGACCTGGTCCGTCACGTAGCGACTATTAAGCCGCGTATTCGATTTGAAACCTTATGATATCCTGTATTTTTAGAAATTTATACTTGTTTATGGGCTGTGAGCCATGTTTGGGGCTTCGTGCCGACCTGTTTAGACCTTCAGGGGTATTTTCCACGTTTGGGGCCTTGTGCCGACCTGTTTAGACCCTCAGAGGTACTTTTACACTATCCTGCTAGAACATGTGTGAACTCAGTCATGTTTACCACTTGTTGTTATTTTCACTGTTATCACACTACTTTGAAACTCTAAGAAGTATTTTGGGTTGAGTCCCGTGAGTTGAGATAAATTGCCCGAGTGGCTTGTAAGGATGAATCAGTCAGGCCGAGAGCCGAGTATGTGAGGATAGCTATGGGACGGGCTGCACGCCGCAACAATATAGATTATATATATATGGATCGAGCTGCATGATGTAGCAATATATGTTATATATGGATCGGGTTGCACACCGCATCAATGTACATACTGGATCGGGCTGCACGCTATAGTAGATATTGCGGTTGGGCTGAAGGAGCCCCTTTTCACGACCATAATTTCCCTCTGTTGGGTATCGTAATGGCAACTAGTCTTAGGGACTAGGTAAGCCTAACATTTCCACTGAACAAAAACAATAATAAAAGAATTATAACAGTCTCGATATAGACATCATGACAGAGTTTAAAATGTCCCAAAACCCGGTAAATACTAGTCATAAGCTCTACGCAATTTTTCTATCAAATATAAATACAAATGTCTAGGAATAAGTAAGTACAGTTGAATAAAAATAAAATAGGAAGGTGACTCCGATGCGTGCGAACGCAGCAGCAGGTTACCTTGAGTCTCCTCAGCAAGGATCTGCGCAGCTACTAACAACAATAACCTGGATCTGCACACAAAAATGTGCAGAAGTATAGTATGAGCACACCACAACGATGCCCAGTAAGTATCAAGACTAACCTCGGTGAAGTAGTGACGAGGACTAGTCAAGAAACCACCGGTCTTATAAGTAAAAGGCATAAATGTATAAATGACCGAAACATAATATCTATCTAAGGATTTTTCAATATAATTAATGATACGATCGAATAATACGGAAGAAAATTCAATAATTACGATCAACGGACACCATAATAGAAATACCCAAAGAGAATGGAAAGAATGCAAGCCAAATGTCGGGAACCACAACCCAATAGAACACTAGCAACTCAGCACTGCACAATTTATTCACGTCGGACCTTAGCCAATATACTCAATAAAACTGGTCAAAACTTCGAGTGAAAACCTTTAAATCGTGAGTTTAGTTCGAAAGCTTTAAAGATATAATCATTTCGGAATAGAGAAATTTATTCTTTGAAACATACTTTCGCTGAATGTATATTTATATATTTTTATAACGAGAAATCTTTAAAACATAGTCTCTTGAAAATACGTGGGGTTCAAATATACTTTCCCAAATACTGCTCTTTCAAATGTCATCAAAATATGTGGTGTTCAAATATACTTTCCGAAATACTGCTTTTTCAAATGTCATCAAAATACGTGGTGTTCAAATATGCTTTCCCAAATACTGCTCTTTCCAATGTCATCAAAATACGTGGTGTTCAAATATACTTTCCCAAATACTGCGTTTTCAAATATCATTTTTTTGCATGACAAATACTTTTCAAATATACTTTCGATATAGAAGTCCTTCAAACATAACTTTTCCTGGAGATAATTGCTTTTCAGCTATACTTTTCAATATGTATATATATATATCTTTCGATCCAATTCTCCTCAATGATAAAACCACCGGATCTCAGTCCGCAACTCAGGATATGTCATGTAATGCAGTACAAGGGGAAAGCTCATGGAATCTCGTTCGTAGTCCCAATTTAAATATGCGATGCAGTACAGGGGGAAAGCTCCCGGATCTCTGTTTGTAGTCCCAATTTAAATATGCGATGCAGTACAGGGGAAAAGCTCCCGGATCTCTGTCTGTAATCCCAATTTAAATATGCGATGCAGCACAGGGGGAAAGCTCATAGATCTCTGTCTGTAGTCCCAATTTAAATATTCGATGCAGTATAGGGGGAAAGCTCCCGGATCTCTTTCCGTAGTCCCAATTTAAATATGCAATGCTGCTACTGAGGAAAAACAACCAGAATGCCATAGAAACAACATATATTGCCACAACTGGCGCAAAAGCAAACAAGACCGAATGCAAAGTGCGATGAGCAAATCAATACAAAGACTTAAGTCACAAAAATGGTAAAAACACAATCATACGAATTAGCCAATGAAAGGAAAGCCACACACAAAGAGAAAACAACATAACGAGGGGAAAACAAGACAAATATAGCAACGATTCTATATATTCATGTTTGAAACCAAGAAACCAAATCATCACGGCAAGGGAATCAGCTATAACAAATCTAGGAAGCATCAAAGAATACCATCCACATGGGCGGTCATCAATTAAACCTAACTAGTACTTAATAGGAAAATCATTTAAATCACAATGTAGGACTCACGGGCATGCTTGACCAATGTATAGATATTCCAATTATTTGTTAGACATTTATAGGGCGAGATCATACTAATTTAGGTCACATAGGCAGTGCATGAAGAAATATATAGTATAACGGTAGGAAAAGCAAAGTCTTCATTTAAGTCAAATAAGATCAAATAAGAAACAAGGAATGCTAGGCAAGTACTTCTAATTTGAGCAGGAAGAGATGAAACTAGGAATCAGGAATTCAGATATAACGAGTGAAATTCATATACGGGGAACATAAGGACCTAAAATCCCTAAAGGGCAATCTATTTGAAAATAAGTCTGAGTACGAACTCGTCACCTCGCGTACGCGGACTACAATCAACATAGAAGACTCAATCCTAAGGGGTAGCTCCCCCACACAAGGTTAGGAAAGATACTTACCTCAAAAAGAACGACCCGGTACTCAAAAAATAGACTTCTCAGGCGGGAAGGCCACCGGACGACTCAAAATCAAGTAAAAAAACTTTAAAATACATACAAAACGTATAAGGAATGATTCCGAATAATAAAGTTTCAATCTTTACAAAGTTATAAATATCGACCCAAAACTCGACCCCCCGGCCCGCACCTCGGAACCCGACAAATTTTATAAATTCCGATTACCCATTCCGATACGAGTTCACCCATACGAAATTTATCCAATTCCGATAACATTTGGTCATTCAAATCATGAATTTTCATTTTTGAAGTTTTCTTTCAAAGCCCACAATCCCCTCAACCCAAATCATAAATTAAATGATAAAAACAAGAACTAATTCATGAAATATATTTTATTCTAGTGGAAGAACACTTACCCAATCTATTTGTGTGAAAAACGCTCAAAGAATCCCCCAAAATCGAGTTCTTGAAGTCAAAATATGTTTAAAATGGAGAAATCCCCGATATTTCAAACTTATATTCTGCCCAGGTGTTTTGTGAATCACGATCGCGGGAATCGACGCGCGATCCCGTAGAAGGAAAATGAAGCTGGTGTAAGATGTGCTCCGCAATGGCGGAGAATCTTATGTGATCGCGGACAAGGGGCAGGCTGGCTTCCGCGATCGCGGATAAAGTCATGCGAATGCATTGAAGGATTTTGGGGTGGTCTGCATTAATTCTACACGAATGCGAAGGGTTGTTTGCGATCGCACAGAAGGACATCAGAAGGCAGATAACAGCAGTTCTAAAAGTGGGAAAAATGACCTGTGGTCCACCCGGAACACAACCGAGGCCCCCGGAACCCCGTCTAGTCACATAAACAAGTCATATCACTTAGCACGGACTCGCTCGAGGTTTCAAAACACATAAAATAACTATAAACAAACGAATCAAACAAAAAAAAATCAATGAAATTCCTCAAAGTTCTTTAAACATCAAATTTTGCATTTAAGGTCCGAATCACGTCAAACTAAGTCTGTTTTTTACCAAATTCCACAGATAACTTATATAAGTCATATCGAACCTGTACCGGGCTCCGGAACCATGATACGGGCCCGATATCACAGTTTTCACCTCAAATTTCATTTTCAAAAATCTTTATATTTTTCAGAAAACAATTTTCTTTAAAAATTCATTTCTGAGACTTGGGACCTCGGAATTCGATTCCGAGCATACGCCTAAGTCCCATATTTTCCTACGGACGCTCCGGGACCGTCAAATCATGGGTCCGGGTCCGTTACCAAAAATATTGACCGAAGTCAACTTTATTCAAATTTCTAATACAAAGTCATCATTTTTATCAATTTTTTTTACATAAAGGCTTCTCGGCTACACACCCGGGCTGCGCACGCAAACTGAGGTGAGATAGAAGGAGGTTTTCAGGACATCGGAACACAGAATTAGCTAGAAATATACAGGATGACCTTTTTGGTCATCACAATCTCCCCCTCTTAAACAAACGTTCGTCCTCGAACGTGCCAAGATTCACTTTGAAGTCATCCAATCACTTATTGCGCACTTCCAACACACACCGGGGGGTGATCCCACGTCACCCAACCTACATAAGCCTGATGACACCATCGCAACTGCAATATAGCCTTCTCATCACCATCGATAAGCCCAATACCTCAATTCCTCACTTTCTACTCATTTCCAAAAGACCCGATTCGAAATCTATATCCGGCATTAGCCTCAACCAGCTGCAACAACTCAGGTCTATGCCCATAAGGCACGGCCACACAACATAGCACATCACACATAGGCTTAATAGCACTTTTGATCACAATAACTGCCCGAAATTAACTCAACATTGGCAATTAGTCCCACATGTGGAAGAAATATGTTTCCAAACCCTATAATACTGATAATGATGCAATGAACAAGAAAACTTCATTATTGAACACCCGAATCACCAAGCCACAACTAACATCACCAGGCACACATCCCACAAGCTAAAACCAATGAAGCGCATAATGAGAATGACTGAATATGAATATAGGAACATATAAAGGAACTATCAAACAAGCCCATAGGCATAACTCTCTATCAATACTGACTTACCAAAAGCAATATAACAAGGAAGAAGCAAGGCATATGAACAAATCATAAGGATTCCATCCTGATAAAATTCCACCGCGGTACTCAGCCCGGTCTAAATATATCGAATCACAATTATCACAATGACCTCACCCTCAACTCTGAATCACATACCAAAATTATATTATAAAATATAAATTTCTCCATTAACTCATCCCAGCTGATAAAATCATAATGCTAGCTGATCTCACATCTCGATGGAGTATCAAATCACAACTTGTAAGCAAAATATTTAGGAAAATCACATAAAGCTTACCACGAAGAACAACAAGGACTAACTTTCAGTTTCACCACTATCAAGAATGAAATTAATAATGCTAGACACATGCTACTAGTCATAGAATATTCCAACAGGAGCAAACACAAAATACAGTGCAAAACACGGAACTCACTCATAAATGAAACAACAAATAAGGGAAACTCGTCCCGACCGACAAAGGTATAGTGAAATACAATGGTACCCCACTTTAGCACATCAAGACCTACCTGGGTGATAATATTTGGCACAACAACCTCTAGCCTACTTCATGCAAAACATCAACGGGTCGGGCCTCCCCTTCATAGGCGCCCTCTATCCACCTGAATAACTTGCTATTACTCTCCTACGTGAATCCTGGAACAAGCTCTCACCCTGTGGCTAACATCTCCACACTGATAGCAGTCTCTCTGTCGATGTGGCTGTGGAAAACATACAATACGGATCCTCCGAGACCCATGAGTACCTGAAAGGCCCCCATGCGAAGCTGGTAATGCAACTGAACTGGTTGACCCAAAATTCTCTACCATGTCTGAGTCCCTCAATGAATCTACGGACTCGCCTCCTAACCGAAGCAACCAAGTGAGGTGTATATCTGGCCAACTCACTGAATCTAACGGCATACTCCAATAGTGGCATAGCGCCCTGACGTAACTGCTCAAACTCCGTGCGCCGTACATCCCGATAGAACTGAGGTGCAACCTCCCTCAAAACATCTCTGAAAACTGAATCCACACTAGTGAAGCTAACTCGGCCAGGTTACTCCAACTCATATGCCGCCACCACTGATCAACCCACTACTCTGAACCTGAGACGTGACAAAAGCAATCCCGCTCGTCTCCACAATACCCGAAGTACAAAGAATATAGCGACACCCTTCCAGGAAACTTGGGTACCATCTTTCGCCACTCCACTGAAAGATAGAAGGGTGGTACTTGTTGTACCTCTGAAGTCCAAGGTATTCTTCCTCCTATGTTACTGCCCTAACCACGCCTGAACTGAAACCACATGTCGTGCTGCCATGACAACTGGAACATGACCACTATGATCTCACTGCTCTAGAGTGTAGACGGTGGGAGTCTGAACTCCTACCCTGATCCGTGTAATAGCCGGTGAACTAGAATCAATCTCGCCTGAGTCAATGTACCAATTATTCTCAAAACTATGCCCAGGCCTCCTGAAGTCCAGGGTAGGAATAGGCACCCCCAGTACTTGTCCCACAAATAGAACTACTAGCGACTCCTCAACGACTGCTCTGGTAGGCATCTTAACTGCGACACGTGCTCCTCGTTGCCCCTATCTCTGACCCTTGCGACACTTGCTTCGGGGTGACATCATTAGGAACCGCCGTTCGTGTTCTCACCATCAGTGAGAGAATGGAACGATAATTTCAAACTTCAAGATCAATAAACTCGCACAATAGGAATGAAGGAAGTAAAATTGTCCTAATAGTTCCGTAGCCTCTCGACGATTAGTATAGACGTCTCCGTACTGATCCACAAGACTCATCTAAACTCTCTTATGACTCGTAGCACATATGAACCTAGAGCTCTGATACCAACTTGTCACGACCCAAATTTCCCTCCGTTAGGTATCGTGATGGCACTAGTCTTAGGGACTAGGTAAGCCTAACATTTCAACTGAACAACAACAATAATAAAGGAATTATAACAGTCTCGATAGAGACATCATGACAGAGTTTAAAATTTTCCAAAACCTGGTAAATACGAATCATAAGCTCTACGAAATTTTTCTATCAAATCTAAATACAACTGTCTAGGAATAAGTAAGTACAGTTGAATAAACATAAAACTGGAAAGTGACTTCGAAGCCTGCGAACGCAGCAGCAGGTTACCTTGAGTCTCCTCAGTAAGGACCTGCGCAGCTACTAACAACAATAACCTGGATCTGCACACAAATGTGCAGAAGTGTAGTATGAGCACACCACAACGGTGCCCAGTAAGTATCAAGACTAACCTCGGTGAATTAGTGACGAGGACTAGTCAAAACACCACCGGTCTAATAAGTAAAAGGCATAAATGTATAAATGACCGAAACATAATATCTATCTAAGGATTTTTCAATATAATTAACGATACGATCAAATAATACGGAAGAAAATTCAATAATTACGATCAACAGACAGCATAATAGAAATACACAAAGACAATGGAAAGAATGCAAGCCAAATGTCAGGAACCACAAACCCAATAGAACACTAGCAACTCAGCAGTGCATCAATTTATTCACGTCAGGCCTTAGCCAATAAACTCAATAAAACTGGTCAAACCTTCGAGTGAAAACCTTTAAATCGTGAGTTTAGTTCAAAAGCTTTAAATATATAATCATTTCGGAATAAAAAAATTTATTCTTTGAAACATACTTTCTCAGAATGTATATTTATATATTTTATAAAGATAAATCTTTAAAACATAGTCTCTTCAAAATACGTGGGGTTCAAATATACTTTTCCAAATACTGTTCTTTCAAATTTCATCAAAATACGTGGTGTTCAAATATACTTTCCCAAATACTGCTCTTTCAAATGTCATCAAAATACGTGGTGTTCAAATATACTTTCCCAAATACTGCTCTTTCAAATTTCATCAAAATACATGGGGTTCAAATATACTTTCCCAAATACTGCTTTTTCAACTATCATTTTTCTGCATGACAAATACTTTTCAAATATACTTTCGATATAGAAGTCGTTCAGACATAAATTTTCCTGGAGATAATTGCTTTTCAGCTATACTTTTCAATATGTATATATATATATATATATATATATCTTTAGATCCAAATCTCCTCAATGATAAACCCACCGGAACATAGTCCGCAACTTAGGATATGTCATGCAATGCAGTACATGGGGAAAGCTCCCGGAATCTCGTCCGTAGTCCCAATTTAAATATGCGATGCAGTACAGGGGGAAAGCTCCCGGATCTCTGTCCGTAGTCCCAATTTAAATATGCGATGCAGTACAGGGGGAAATCTCCCATATCTCTGTCCGTAGTCCCAATTTAAATATGCGATGCAGTATAGGGGGAAAGCTCCCGGATCTCTGTCAGTAGTCCCAATTTAAATATGTGATGCAGTACAGGGGGAAAGCTCCCGGATCTCTGTCCGTAGTCCCAATTTAAATATGCGATGCAGTACAGGGGGAAATCTCCCATATCTCTGTCCGTAGTCCCAATTTAAATATGCGATGCAGTATAGGGGGAAAGCTCCCGGATCTCTGTCAGTAGTCCCAATTTAAATATGTGATGCAGTACAGGGGGAAAGCTCCCGGATCTCTGTCCGTAGTCCCAATTTAAATATGCGATGCAGTATAGGGGGAAAGCTCCCGGATCTCTGTCAGTAGTCCCAATTTAAATATGTGATGCAGTACAGTGGGAAAGCTCCCGGATCTCTGTCCGTAGTCCCAATTTAAATATGCAATGCAGACACTGATAACAAAAAACTAGAACGCGACAGAAACAACAAATATTGCCACAACCGGCGCAAAAGCAAACAAGACCGAATGCAAAGTGCGATGAGCAAATCAATACAAAGACTTAAATCAATAAATGGTTAAAACTCACTCATACGAAGTAGCCACTGAAAGGAATGCCACGCACAAAGAGAAAACAACATAACAAGGGGAAAACAAGACAAATATAGCAACGATTCTATATAAAGTTTTCAACCAAGAAATCAAATCATCCCGGCAAGGGAATCAACTATAACAAATTTCACTTAGACAATTAGCTTCACCAAATAAACTCAGTTTGAACAAATGCTCAGTAAATAGGCAGCATCAACAAATACCATCCACATGGGCGGTCATCAATTAAACCCAAGTAGTACTTAAGAGGAAAATCATTTAAATCACAATGTACGACTCACGGGCATGCTTGACCTACGTATAGATATTCCAATTACTTGTTAGACATTCATAGGGAGAGATTATACTAATTTAGGTCACATAGGCAGTGCATGAAGAAAGATATAGTATAACGGTAGGAAAAACAAAGTCTTCATTTAAGTCAAGTAAGATCAAATAAGAAACAAGGAATGCTAGGAAAGTACTTCTAATTTGAGCAGGAAGGGATGAAACTAGGAATCAGGAATTCAAGTATAACGAGTGAAATTCATATACAGGGAACATAAGGACCTATAATCCCTAAAGGGCAATCTATTTGCAAATAAGTCCGAGTACGCACTCGTCACCTCGCGTACACGGACAACAATCAACATAGAAGACTCAATCCTAAGGGGTTGTTCCCCCACACAAGGTTAGGCAAGATACTTACCTCAAAGACAACGGCCCGGTACTCAAAAATAGACTTCTCGGGCGGGAAGGCCTCCGGACGGCTCAAAATCAACTAAAACAACTTCAAAACACATATAAAACGTATAAGGAACGATTCTGAATAATGACGTTTCAATCTTTGCAAATTTATAAAAATCGACCCAAAAGTCGACCCCTGGTCCCGCACCTCGGAACCCGACATATTTTATAAATTCTGATTACTTATTCCGATACGAGTTCACCCATACTAAATTTATCCAATTCCAATAACATTTGGTCATTCAAATCATGAATTTTCATTTTTGATGTTTTCATTCAAAAGCCACAATCCTCTCAACCCAAATCACAAATTAAATGATAAAAACAAGAACTAATTCATGAAATATATTTAATTCTAGTGGAAGAACACTTACCCATTCGATTTGTGTGAAAAACCCTCAAAGAATCGCCCAAAATCGAGTTCTAGAAGTCAAAATATGTTTCAAATGGTGAAACCCCCAATTTTGCAATCTTATATTCTGTCCACGTGTTTTGTGAATCGCGATCGCGGGAATCGAGGAGCGATCGCGTAGAACGAAAACAAAGCTGGTGTAAGATATGCTCCGCAATCGTGGAGAATCTTATGCGATCGCATACAAGGGGCAGGCTGGCTTCCGCGATTGTGGATGGAGTCATGCAAACGCATTGAAGGATTTTGGGGTGGTCCGCATTAATGCTACGCGAACGCGAAGGGGTGTTCGCGATTGCACAGAAGGACATTAGAAGGCAGATAACAGCAGTTCTAAAAGTTGGAAAAATGACCCGTAGTCCACCCGGAACACACCCGAGGCCCCCGGAACCCCGTCTAATCACCTAAAAAAGTCATATCACTTAGCACGGACTCGCTCGAGGTTTCAAAACACATAAAATAAGACTAAAACGACAAATCAAACAAAAAAAAAATCAATGAAATTCCTCAAAGTTCTTTAAACATCAAATTTTGCATTTAAGGTCCAAATTACATCAAACTAAGTCCGTTTCTTACCAAATTTCACAGATAACACATATAAGTCATATCGAACTTGTACTAGGCTCCGGAACCATGATACGGGCCCGATATCACAGGTTTCACCTCAAATTTCATTTTCAAAAACCTTTATATTTTTCAGAAAATAATTTTCTTTAAAAATTCATTTCTCGGACTTGGGACCTCGGAATTCGATTTCGGGCATACACCCAGGTCCCATATTTTCTTACGGACCCTCCGAGACTGTCAAATCACGGGTCTGGGTCCGTTTACCAAAAACGTTGACCGAAGTAACCTTTATTAAAATTTTTAATACAAAGTCATCATTTTTATCAGTTTTTTTCACATAAAGGCTTCCCGGTTACACGCCCGGGCTGCACACGCAAATCGAGGTGAGATAGAAGGAGGTTTTCACGACCTCGGAACACAAAATTAGCGAGAAATATACGGGATGACCTTTTGGGTCATCACACCACTCCAGGAGTCTGTACACCCCCAGTGAGCGCAGTCGACTATTATATGGATCGGGTTGCACGCCGCAGCGTATGTTATAAGGATCGGGCTGCAGCCCCCAGTGAGCGCAATTGACTATTATATGGATATGTGTATTCATGGTACTTGTTGAGTACTAGTGTTTAGTGTGAGCATGATATACAGAGAGTGGAGTCACGAGTGACTGAGAGGTTTGTCCGAGAGGCTTTGTTGTGAGTGATATTGTGCCCGAGGGGCTTATATTTTATGAAACTACTATTTTTCACTAATCTTTACACTGAGCCTCTGATGATAAATGTTTTTATACGAGATTTTTTAAATGGAAACTGGAGTTTTATGAAATACTCGGAAACGTAAATTCCTGACTTGATTTACTTATTTCCACAGTCACTTAATATATGGATTACCTGATTTATAAAAGCTCGTCACTACACTCAAGTATTTAGTTACTTTGATTACTTACTGAGTTGGCGTACTCACATTACTCCATGCACCTCCGTGTGCAGATCTAGGTACCGGACCATCTCACTAGCTGATTTTGACGAGCTTGGAGTTTTTCGGGATTGAGGTAGCTGCTCAGCGTCCCCAGCTCACCTCATTTCTTTTCCTCAGTTCATAGTTCTGTCTTTTGTAGTCCAGGCTTTGTAGTAGCAAGTAATCTGGTTGTATATTGTATTTACAGTTCTAGATGCTCATGACAGTTGACTCGAGGTTTTGGGGAAGTGTATAAGTTGTTCATCTCATTCTTCTATTTTAAAATCTGCTAATTTTGGGAATTTATGAAATATGTTGATAGTCTGAAATGGTTGGCTATCCTAGTTCCATGATAGGCGCCATCACGGCCAGTTTAGGATTTAGGGTCGTGACAAGCCATCTATTTTCCGCTTCTACGACACCATAGCGGCACCTGCGGCCAAAACATCGCAGGTGCAGTCACACCAGATGACAGCAACCTCAGCTTTCTCTCAACTCCAAATTTGATCTGTTAACCACCCGGAATCCACCCGAGGCCCTCGGGACCCCGTCCAATTACACCAACCTGCTCCAAAACATAATGCGGACCTGCCTGAGGCCTCAAATCACATCAAATAACATCAAAATAATGGATCACATCACACTTCAATCTGTATGAACTTTGAAATTTCTAACTTCTACATTCGATGCCGAAACTTATCAAATCCTGTCCGGTTGACCCCAAATTTTGCAAACAAATCATATTCAACATCACGGACCTGCTCCAACTTTCGGAATCGCATTCAGACCCCGATATCAAAATTTCCACTTCCGGTCGGATTTTGTCAAAAACCTTCAAATTTCTATCTTTAGCCAAATGACTTCAAAATAACCTACGGACCTCCGAATTCACTTCCGGTAGCGCTCCCAACTTCAGAATCACCATACAGAGCTATTCCTAGACACGGAATCCCAAACGGACATCAATATCACTGAAATGCATTTCAACCCAGACTTATGAAATTTCTTCTAAAATGCTGAGTTCTACAATATGCGCTGAAACGCTCCCAGGTCGTCCAAAATTTGTTCCGAACATACACCCAAGTCCAAAATCATCATACGAACCTAGTGGAACCTTCAAATCTTGATTCAGAGGTCGTTTACTCATAATTCCAATCTTAGTCAATTCTTCCAACTTAAGGCTTCCGAAATGAAAATTTTCTTTCCAAATTAATTCTGAACTTCCCGAAATTCAACTTCGACCACACCTACGAGTCATAAACCTGAAACGAAGTTGCTCATGGCCTCGAACCACCAAACGACACGTTAGATCTCAAAACAACTGGTCGGGTCATTACACATCCGACACGAAGCAAGAAGACACTGAATATTTGATCTGTTCTAAACTATATATTTTTTGTCAATTTAATCTTTTTCATTTAAGTACAGAAGTATAACATTGACAAGGTAGTTTTTACAGTCTCTGCTTTTGTCAATTTTGGAACTATTGATAGTGCTTGACAGAAATCACCTCCCAAACCATTAATTTTCTACCAAACGATCATTAATAAGAACTCCGGGCAATTATTTCAATTGTTTGACACGTTTCTATAAGTGCGTCATCTCATATTATCAATTTTTGCTTTCCTTATAACTTTAGCCACATTATTCTTCTTTGATATATTTGTGTTTGTTATTTAAATTGTTTGAAGAGATATATCAAATCTAAAGTGGGTGGCCTCACAATAAAATCGTTGTTGGTACACCACTTGCTATTATTGCTAACAGTGTCATGCCTCTTGATATGATAAGTAATGTATGATATAGAAATATTATTTTGATTTCGCCGGAGGAATCTACAAAGAATAATCCTGTTATACCAGAGTCGACTCTTTATAATTGTCACGACCCAAAATACTAACTCAGGTCGTGATGGCGCCCAACACCGGTGTTAGGCAATCCCACACTTAAATTACTATGGATTTCTCCCATGCTTGGTTAAACATCCCAATATGTGCCAAGTTTTAATGTCCAAGGCATTAATTGAAAAATATAGTAAGCCATTTTTACCAAAATCAATCATAAAGAGGAGTGAGCCAATATATATATGCAGAACCGCAAACCAAAATAACATCTACATGTGTGCCAGGAACTAGTGTCACAAGTCCTACGGGCATACTAACATAATATACAATCCTATTGTCTGAAAGAAATAAACGGGAAATAAGCAAAAGAAAAATCCATGGTGCTGCCTGGGATCGTGAGGAGAAGCAGCTCACCGTGAAAATCGGGTCCAACTAAGATCAGAATCGAGCTCCAGTCTGATAACCAGATGCATCAGCCGCAAAACCTGTACAATTAAGTACAAAAGTGCAGCATGAGTACATAAACAAATATGTACCCAGTGAGTATCCCGCCTAAACTCGAAGAGGTAGTGACGAGAGGTCGACTTGACACTCACTAAGGTCCAACAAAATGATTAGCAAGATATAATATCAGTAACAGACATACAAGGATGATAAAAGCAGTAACCATTTAAAATAACAATAATTCAAATAAATACTGGAAGTAAATATACAATTCCTACTTCATTATTCTTTTCTTTCCTATAAAAATGTACATGCACACTCAAAATCCATAAAAAAGTTCTTAACAATTTAACATGCGCATATAGGATAAGGACAACCGGCCTGAGCCATCATAATGATCATATCTGTGCACTGCCGAGGGTCGAACGGCCCGAACCATAATATCTATCTTTCAATCTCGTCGTGGCGTACGGCCCGCTCCCATGAGAGTGGGGGAAGCGGAATGTAAATTGCGAAGCGGTCACATGCACACACAATCCACATAGTTGTTATTTATAAATTGCTCTTCGTGATCCAATCCTTAAAATTTCTTTAATTTCATGATCCCAGGGAATCCGCATGTAAAATTAATTCACTAAGCATATAATTCATTTCAAGGGAAACCTATGGAATGGTGTAGGCCTAACTACCCGAACATAACAATAATAGCCGCTACGTACGGACTCTTGTCACTTTGTGCGTACGTAGCCCCAACAATAATCACATATAGCATTTAAATTGCCTAGGGGGACAGTTTCCCCCCTACAAGGTTAGAAAGGAGACTCACCTCGAGTCGAATCTACTCCCTGGACCAAGAACGCGCCTGAAACTCTGAACTCTACACCCGAGGACTTAAAACTAGCCAAATGTTATACAAATTCATCAGTTTATGCTCAAAGTATGGAAATCCTCCTACTACTAAGTCAAATTCGCCATTCTTGAAGAAATCCAAAAATCCAACCCCGGGCCCGCATGCTCAGATTCCAAAAATTTTTGAAGGAAATACAAACCCATAGCCTAAGGATCATTAATATACGATTTTTGAATGATTTCATAGCCAATTCACGGGTAATTTTCTAAATTCTCGAAGACCCTAGGTTACTACCCAAATTCCAAAATTTTCACTAATTAAGTAGTTAAATTCCACTAAGAATGCATGCATTAACTAACTCTAGGATAGAATCTACTTACCTTTTAGTGGTTGGGTCCTTGAGCCCTTTTCCCAAGCTCTCAAGTTGTTCTAATGGAGGAAGAAATGAAGAAATAATGAAGAATCCCGTATTTAAGAAACAGACTGCCTGACAGTGGTTCCGCACCTGCGGCTCGAGGACCGCACTTGCAGCTCGAGGACCGCACCTGCAATTTCGCACTTGCGAGCAAAAGCTTGCACCTGCGGAAATGGACGAGGAAGCCTGGGCCTGCGGAGAGGAGACCGCACCCGCGGCTTCGCTCTTGTGGAACTTTGTCCAAACCTGCAAGAAATGGGTTGCTCACCGGCGGTCGTACCTGCAAGGTGGGACCGCAGGAGCGGTCCCGCATCTGCGACTGGCCAACCGCACCTGCGGTCACACCAGAACAGGTGCACCAGCAGCTATAGCAGCTGGTTTTTGGCCTCGTGTGGTGTCCGGGAGGCACCTGGGCCAATCCGAGTCCCCATCTGAATATACCAACAAGTCCCAAATCATAATACGGACTCGCTCGAGTCTTTGAAACACCCAAAACAACGCTAAAACTCAAAATCACACCTCAAAACCCTTAGAACCAATCTTAGGAACTGTAAGTTTTCTTGACTTCGCTAACAACGCGCCGAATGACATAACGGAACTACTCCCAGTCCCAGAATTCTACTACTCAGAAGGACACAAAATTTTGCAGGCAAGTCATAAATGACATAACGGAACTGCTCCCGGTCCCGAAATTTTGTTCGGACCTCGATAACTCAAAAACACATCCCAAACCACAATAGGAACCTTAGAACTCTTATTTCAATATTGGGCGCCGAAACGCTCCCGGTTCATCCAAAACCATTCCGAACATACCCCCAAGTTCGAAATCATCATACAAAGCTACCGGAACTGTCGAAACTCGATTCCGAGGTCGTTTACCCAAAATGTTGACCGAAGTCAAACTTCGCCTTAAAGGCCAACCTTAAGGAACCAAGTGTTCCTATAGCACTCTAAACACTTCCGAATCCCGGACCACCCGCCCTCGTAAGTCATAAATCACAATAACCCGATATGGAAAGTTTCATTTAGGGGAACGGGGTCAGATATCGCAAAAGGAGCGGTCGGGTCGTTACATTCTCCACCTCTTAAACATACGTTCATCCTCGAACGGGTCTAGAATCATACCTGAAGTGCTGAATAAGTGTGGATATCTGCTCAGCATGTCCTCCTCGGACTCCCAGGTTGCCTCCTCGACTGGTTGGCCCCTCCACTGGACCTTCACTGCAAAAACTCTCTTGGACCTCAACTGGCGATCCTGTCTATCAATAATAGCAATTGGCTCCTCCTCGTAGCCTAACCTCTCATCCAACTGACTAGTGGTTAAATCAACCACGTGAGAGATGTCGGCGTGGTACCTCAAGAGCATGGATGCACGAAAGACTGGATGAACTCCTGATAAACTGGGAGGCAAGGCCAGCTTATAAGCAACCTCCCCAACTCACCTCAACACCTCGAAGGGACCTATAAACCTCGGGCTTAGCTTGCCCTTCTTCCCAAACCTCATAACACCCTTCATAGGCGAGACTTTCAACAGGACCTTATCTCCCTCCATAAATGATACATCACGTGCCTTCTGATCCGCGTAACTCTTCTGTCTGGACTGTGCTGTGCGGAGCCTCTCCTGGACCAACTTCACTTTCTCCAAAGCATCTATCACCAGGTCGGTGCCATATAACTTAGCCTCACCAGTCTGAAACTACCCGATAAGATAACGACATCTCCGACCATACAAATCCTCAAATGGTGCCATCTCAATACTGGACTGATAACTATTATTGTATGAAAACTCGGTCAAAGGCAAGAACCGGTCCCACTGACCCCCGAAGTCAATCACACATGCTCTGAGCATGTCCTCCAATATCTAAACTGTACGCTCCGACTGACCATCAGTTTGAGGGTGAAATGCCGTGCTGAGGTCTATCTGGGTACCCATCTCACCATGCAATGCGCTCCAAAAATGCGAGGTGAACAGAGGACCTCGATCTGATATAATGGACACCGACACACCGTGCAATCGGACTATCTCCCGAATGTAGATCTGTGCCAACCTCTCAGAAGTATGTGTAGTAGCCACTGGAATGAAATGCGCCGATTTGGTCAATATATCCACAATGACCCAAACCGCGTCAACCTTCCGCAAGGTCTGAGGCAACCCAACCACGAAGTCCATAGTGATGCGCTCCCATTTCCACTCAGGAATGGGCATCTGCTGAAGTAGGCCTCCTGGCCTCTGGTGCTCATACTTAAACTGCCGGCAATTATGACACCTAGCCACATACTCCACAATGTCCTTCTTCATTCGCCTCCACCAGTAATGTTGCTTCAAATCATGATACATCTTCGTAGCACCAGGATGAACAGAATACCGAGAACTGTGCTCCTCCTCTAAAATCCTCTCCCTCAGGCCATCAACCTTAGGAACACATAAGCGTCCCTGAAGTCTCAGAACACCATCCTCGCAAATAATAACCTCCTTGGCCCTACCCTGAACCACTGTCTCTCGTAGCTCAGCCAAACACGGATTATTCTGTCGAGCCTTAATCTCCCCCAATAATGAAGACTGAGCAACCACAAGGGCAAGAATCCGACGGGGCTCTGAAAGGTCTAATCTCACCAGGAGATTGGCAAAGGACTGAATGTCCAACGCTAGAGGTCTCTACTCTACTGGAATATAAGCCAAGCTACCCATACTCTCTGACTTCCTGCTCAAAGCATCTGCTACCACATTTACCTTGCCCGGATGATAAAGAATGTTGATATCATAATCCTTTAACAACTCAAGACATATGCGCTGCCTCAAATTAAGATCCTTCTGCTTGAACAAGTGCTGCAAG
>ML319625.1:0-10855 GCA_005239505.1 Nicotiana paniculata | reverse complement strand
TGGAATTCTGCCAGTCGTGCCTGTATTAGCGCCTACCATGGTCCAGGCTGGACGCCTTGGTGCAGAGCCGGTACCAGATTGCAAGATATTTTCCAGGGACAGAAAATACTACCCAAGGAACCATAACCAACACTTCGAAATGATCAAGTTACATTTTTTGGCATTTTGTGGCAATTAAACTGGAATTCCGCCAGTTGTGCCTGTATTATCGCCTGTCATGGTCCAGGCCGGACGCCTTGGTACGGAGCCGGTACAGGATCGTATCTTTTTTGTCTGGGACAACAAATACGACCCAAGGAACCATAACATACGCTTCGAAATGATTAAGTTACATTTTTTGGCATTTTATGGCAATTAAATTGGAATTCCACGAGTCGTGCCTCTATTATCACCTGCCATGGTCTAGGTCGAACGCCTTGGTATAGAGCCGGTACCGGATAGCATGATATTCTTCTGAGACATCTAATACGACCCAAGGAACCATAATCAATGCATCGAAATGATCAAGTTACATTTTTGGCATTTTAAGGAAATTAAACTGGAATTTCGTCAGTCGTGCATTTAATATCGCCCGCCATGGTCCAGGCTGGACGCCTTGGTACGAAGCCGGTATCGGATCGCATGATAATGGTCCGGGACATAAAATACGACCCAAGGAACCATAACCAATGCTTCGAAATGATCAAGTTACATTTTTGGCATTTTATGGCAATAAAACTAGAATTCCGGCAGTCGTGCCTGTATTATCGCCTGCCATGGTCCAGGCCGGACTCCATGTTACGGAGCCGGTACCGGATTACATGATATTTGTACGGGACATCAAATACGACCCAAGGAACCACAAACAACTCGTCGAAATGATCAAGTTACATTTTTTGGCATTTTATGGCAATTAAACTGGAATTCCGTTAGCTGTGCCTGTATTATCGCCTAACATGGTCCAAATCGGACGCCTTGGTACGGAGCGAGTACCGGATCGTATAATATTTCCTCAGGACATCAAATACAACCCAAGGAACCATAACCAACGCTTCGAAATGATCAAGTTACATTTTTTGGTATTTTATGGAAATTAAACTGAAATTTTGCCAGTCGTGCTTGTATTGTTGCCTGCCATGGTTCAGGCCGGACGCCTTGGTACGGTGCCGGTACCGGATCGCATGATATTTGTCCGGGACATCAAATACGACCCAAGGAACCATAACCAACGCTTCGAAATGATCAAGTTAAATTTTTTGGCATTTTATGGCAATTAAAATTGAATTCCGCCAGTCGTGCCTATATTATAGCCTTCAATGGTCCATGCAAGACGCCTAAGTACGAAGCCGGTACCAGAACGCACGATATTTCTCCGGGACATCAAATACGACCGTAGGAACCATAACCAACGCTTGGAAATTATCAAGTTACATTTTTTGGAATTTTATGACAATGAAACTGGAATTCTGCCAGTCGTGCATGTATTAACGCCAGCCATGGTCCAGGCCGGATGCCTTGGTACGGAGCCGGTACCGGATAGAGTTATATTTATCTGGGAGATCAAATACGACCCAAGGAACCATAACCAACGCTTCAAAATGATCGAGTTATATTTTTTGGAATTTTATGGATATTAAAATGGAATTCCGACGGTCGTGCTTGTATTATCGCCTGCCATGGTCCAGGTCGGACATCTTGGTATGGAGCCGGTACCGGATCGCATGATATTTTTTCGGGACATGAAATAATACCCAAGGAACCATAACCAATGCTTCGAAATGATCAAGTTAAATTTTTTGGAATTTTATAGTAATTAAACCGAAATTCCGCCAGTCGTCCCTATATTATCGCCTGCCATGGTCCAGGCTGGACGTCTTGGTACGGAGCCGGTACCGGATGGCATGATATTTGTCTGAGACATCAAATACGACCCAAGGAACCATAACCAGTGCTTCGAAATGATCAAGTTACATTTTTTGGCATTTTATGGCAATTAAAATGGAATTCCGCCAGTCGTGCCTGTATTATCGCCTGCCGTGGTCCATGTCGGACGCCTTGGTACGGAGCCGGCACTGGAACGCATGAAATTTCTCCAGGACATCAAATACGACCTTAGGAACCATAACCAACGCTTCCAAATGATTAAGTTACATTTTTTGGCATTTTATGACAATGAAACTGGAATTCCTCCAGTCGTGCCTATATTAACGCCTGCCATGGTCCAGGCCGGACGCCTTGGTACGGAGCCGGTATTGAATAGAATGATATTTATCTGGGACATCAAATACGACCCATGGAACCATTACCAAGGCTTCGAAATGATCAAGTTACATTTTTTGGCATTTTATGGATATTAAACTGGAATTCCGCCAGTCGTGCCTATATTATCGCCTGCCATGGTCCAGACCGGATGCCTTGGTACCTAGCCGGTACCGGATCGCATGATATTTTTTTGGGACATCAAATACGACCCAACGGACCATAACCAACGCTTCGAAATGATCAAGTTACATTTTTTGGCTTATATGGAAATTAAACTGGAATTCTGCCAGTCGTGCATGTATTATCACCTGCCATGGGCCAGGCTGGACGTCTTGGTACCGAGCCGGTACCGGATCGCATGAAATTTGTTCGAGACATCAAATACGACCCAAGGAACCATAAATAGTGCTTCGAAATGATAAGGTTACATTTTTTGGCATTTTATGGCAATTAAACTGATCGCCTACCATGGTCCAGGCCGGACTCCGTGTTACGGAGCCGGTACCGGATTACATGATATTTGTACGGGACATCAAATACGACCCAAGGAACCACAAACAACTCTTCGAAATGATCAAGTTACATTTTTTGGCATTTTATGGCAATTAAACTGGAATTCCACTAGCCGTGCCTGTATTATCGCCTAACATGGTCCAAATCGGACGCCTTGGTACGGAGCGAGTACCGGATCGTATGATATTTGCTCAGGACATCAAATACAACCCAAGGAACCATAGCGAATGCTTCGAAATGATCAAGTTACATTTTTTGGTATTTTATGGCAATTAAACTGGAATTTTGCCAGTCGTGCTTGTATTATTGCCTGCCATGGTTCAGGCCGGAGGCCTTGGTACAGTGCCGGTACAGGATCACATGGTATTTGTCCGGGACATCAAATACGACCCAAGGAACCATAACCAATGCTTCGAAATGATCAAGTTAAATTTTTTGGCATTTTATGGCAATTAAAATGGAATTCCGCCAGTCGTGCCTATATTATAGCCTTCAATGGTCCATTCAAGACGCCTTGGTACGATGCCGGTACCAGAACACATGATATTTCTCCGGGACATCAAATACGACCGTAGGAACCATAACCAACACTTTGAAAATATCAAGTTACATTTTTTGGCATTTTATGACAATGAAGCTGGAATTCCGCCAGTCGTTCATGTATTAACGCCAGCCATGGTCCAGGCTAGATGCCTTGGTACGGAGCCGGTACCGGATAGAGTGATATTTATCTGGGAGATCAAATACGACCCAAGGAACCATAACCAACACTTCAAAATGATCAAGTTACATTTTTTGTAATTTTATGGATATTAAAATGGAATTCCGCCGGTCGTGCTTGTATTATCGCCTGCCATGGTCCAGGTCGGACACCTTGGTACGGAGCCGGAACCGAATCGCATGATATTTTTCTGGGACATGAAATACGACCCAAGGAACCATAACCAACGCTTCGAAATGATCAATTTACTTTTTTTGGAATTTTATAGTAATTAAACCGAAATTCAGCCAGTCGTGCCTATATTATCGCCTGCTATGGTCCAGGCTAGACGTCTTGGTACGGAGCCGGTACCGGATCGCATGATATTTGTCTGAGACATCAAATACGACCCAAGGAACCACAACCAGTGCTTCGAAATGATCAAGTTACATTTTTTGGCATTTTATGGCAACTAAAATGGAATTTCGCCAGTCGTGCCTGTATTATCGCCTGTCGTGGTCCATGTCGAACACCTTGGTACGGAGCTGGTACTAGAACTCATGAAATTTCTCCGGGACATCAAATACGACCTTAGGAACCATAACCAACGCTTCTAAATGATTAAGTTACATTTTTTGGCATTTTATGACAATGAAACTAGAATTCCGCCAGTCGTGCCAGTATTAACGCCTGCTATGGTCCAGGCCGGACGCCTTGGTACGGAGCCGGTACCGGATAAAATGATATTTATCCGGGACATCAAATACGACCCATGGAACCATAACCAAGGCTTCGAAATGATCAAGTTACATTTTTTGGCATTTTATGGATATTAAACTGGAATTCTGCCGGTCGTGCTTGTATTATCATCTGCCATGGTCCAGGTCGGACGCCTTGGTACGGAGCCGGTACCGGATCACATGATATTTACGGGACATAAAATACGACCCAAGGAAAAACAACTAACACTTAGAAATGATCAAGTTACATTTTTTGGTATTTTATGGCAATTAAACTGGAATTCTTCCAGTCGTGCCTATATTATCGCCTGCCATGGTCCAGACCAGACGCCTTGGTACGAAGCCGATACCGGATCGCATGATATTTTTCCGGGACGTCAAATACGACCCAAGGAACCATAACCAACACTTCGAAATGATCAAGTTACATTTTTTGGCATTTTATAGTAATTAAACCGAAATTCCGCCAGTCGTGCCTGTATTATCGCCTGCCATGGTCCAGGCTGGACGTCTTGGTACGAAGCCGGTATCGGATCGCATGATATTTTTCCGAGAAATCAAATACGACCTAAGGAACCATAACCCGTGCTTCGAAATGATCAAGTTACATTTTTTGGCATTTTATGGCAATTAAATTGGATTATGCCAATCGCGCTTGCATTATCGCCTGCCATGGTCCAAGCCGCACGCCTCGGTATGGAGCTGGTACCGAATCGCATGATATATGTTCGTGACATCAAATACGACCTTAGGAACCATAACCAAGGCTTCGAAATGATCAAGTTGCATTTTTTGGTAATGAAACTGGAATTTCGCCAGTCATGCCTGTATTATCGCCTTCCATGGTCTAGGCCGGACGCCTTGGTACGAAGCCGGTACCAGATAGCATGATATTTGTCTGGGACATCAAATAGGACCCAAGGAACCATAACGAACGCTTTGAAATGATAAAGTTACATTTTTGGCATTTTATGGAAATTAAATTTGAATTCCGCCAGTCATGCTGGTATTATTGCCTGCCATGGTCCAGGCCGGACGCCTTGGTACGGAGCCGGTACCGGATCGCATGATATTTGTTCCGGACAGAAAATACGACACAAGGAACCATAACCAAGTCTTCAAAATGATCAAGTTACATTTTTTGGCATTTTATGGCAATTAATTTGGAATTCCTCTAGTCGTGCTTGTATTATCGCTTGCCATGGTCCATGCCGGACGCTTTGGTACGAAGCCGGTACCGGAACGCATGATATTTCTCCGGGATATCAAATACTACCTTAGGAACCATAACCAATGCTTCGAAATGATCAAGTTACATTTTTTGGCATTTTATGACTACGAAACTGGAATTCAGCCAGTCATGCCTGTATTAACGCCTGCCATGGTCCAGGCCGGACGCCTTGGTACGGAGCCGGTACGGGATAGAATTATATTTATCCGAGACATCAAGTACGACCCAAGGAACCATAACCAACGCTTTGAAATTATCAAGTTACATCTTTCTGCATTTTATGGATGTTAAACTGGAATTTCGCCGGTCGTGCTTGTATTATCGCCTGCCTTGGTCCAGGTCAGACGCCTTGGTACAGAGCCAGTTCCGGATCGCATGATATTTTTTCGGGAAAGCAAATACAACCCAAGTAACCATAACCAACCCTTCGAAACAATCAAATTACATTTTTGGCATTTTATGATAATTAAACTGGAATTCCGCCAGTCGTACCTGTATTATTGCCTACCATGGTTCAGGCCAGACGCCATGGTATGGAGCCTGTACCAGATCTCATGATAATTTTCCGGGACATCAAATACGACCCAAGGAACCATAATAACCGCTTCGAAATGATCAAGTTACATTTTTTGGTATTTTATAGTAATTAAACCTAAATTCCGCCAGTCGTGCCTGTGTTATCGCCTGCCATGGTCCAGGCTGGACCTCTTAGTATGAGCTAGTACCGGATCACATGATATTTGTCCGAGAAATCAAATACGATCCAAGGAACCATAACTAGTGCTTCGAAATGATCAAGTTACATTTTTGCATTTTATGGCAATTAAACTGGAATTTCGCCAGTCGTGCCTGTATTATCGACTGCCATGGTCCAGGCCGGACTCCTTGGTATGGAGCCGGTACTGGATCACATGATATTTGTAAAGGACGTCAAATATGACCCAAGGAACAACAAACAACGCTTCGAAATGATTAAGTTACATTTTTTGGCCTTTTATGGCAATTAAACTGGAATTCCGCCAGTCGTGCCTATATTATCGCCTGCCATGGTCCAGACCGGATGCCTTGGTACGTAGCCGGTACCGGATCACATGATATTTTTTCGGGACATCAAATACTACCCAAGGGACCATAACCAACGCTTCGAAATGATCAAGTTACATTTTTTGGCTTTTTATAGTAATTAAACCGAAATTCCGCCAGTCATGCTTGTATTATAGCCTGCCATGGTCCAGGCTGGACGTCTTGGTATGGAGCCAGTACCGGATCGCATGATAATTGTCCCAGACATCAAATACGACCCAAGGAACAATAACCAGTGCTTCAAAATGATCAAGTTACATTTTTTGGAATTTTATGGCAATTAAACTGGAATTCCGCCAGTCGTGGCTGTATTATCGCCTGCCATGGTCCAGGGCAGACGCCTCGGTACGGAGCCTATACTGGATCACATGTTATTTTCCTGGAACATCAAATGCGACATTAGGAACCATAACAAACGCTTCGAAATAGTCAAGTTACATTTTTTGGCAATGAAACTGGAATTCCTCCAGTCGTGCCAGTATTATCGCCTGCCATGGTTCAGGTCGGACGCCTTGGTGCGGAGCCGGTACCGGATCGCAAGATATTTGTCCGGGAAATCAAATATGACCAAAGGAATCATAACTAGTGCTTCGAAATGATCAAGTTACATTTTTTGGCATTTTACGGCAATTAAACTAGCATTCTGCCAGTCGTGCCTGTATTATCGCCTGCCATGGTCTAGGCCGGACGCCTTGGTACAAAGCTGGCACCGGATCGCATGATATTTTTTTACAAGACATCAAATACGACCCAAGGAACCACAACCAACACTTCTAAATGATCAAGTTACATTTTTTGGCATTTTATGGCAATTAAACTGGAATTCCGCCTATCGTGCCTGTATTATCCCCTGCCATGGTCCAGACCGGAGGCCATGGTATGGAGCCGGTACCGGATCGCATGATATTTGTCCCGGACATCAAATACGACCCTAGGAATCATAACCAAGGCTTCAAAATGATTAAGTTACTTTTTTTGGCATTTTATGACAATGAAACTAGATACCGCCTGTCGTGCCTGTATTATCTCCTGCCATGGTCCAGGCGGGACGCCTTGGTACGGAGCTGGTATCGGATAGCATTATATTTATCCGGGACATCAAAAAAGACCGAAGGAACCATAACCAACGCTTCAAAATTATCAAGTTACATTTTTGGGCATTTTATGGAAATTAAACTGGAATTCCTCCAGTCGTGCCTGTATTATAGCTTGCCATGGTCCAGGTTGGACGCCTTGGTACAGAGCCGGTACCGTATCACATGATATTTGTTTGGGACATCAAATACGACCCAAGGAACCATAACGAACCCTTCGAAATGATCAAGTTACATTTTTGGCATTTTATGGTAATTAAACTGGAATTCCCCCAATCGTGCATATATTCTCAATTGCCATGGTCTAGGCCGGACGCCGGTACGGAGCCGATAGCGGATAGCATGAAATTTTTCTGGGACATCAAATACGACCCAAGGAACCATAACCAACGCTTCAAAATGATCAAGTTATATTTTTTGGCATTTTATGGCAAATAGACTGGAATTCCGCCAGTCGTGCATGTATTATCGCTTGCCATGGTCCAGGCTGGACGCCTTGGTATGGAGCTGGTACCGGATCGTACGATATTTGTTCGAGACATCAAATATTATCCAAGGAACCATAACCAATGCTTCGAAATAATCAAGTTAAATTTTTTGGCATTTTGTGGCAATTAAACTGGAATTCCGCCAGTCGAGCATGTATTATCGCCTGCCATGGTCCAGGTCGGACGCCTTGGTACGGACCTGGTACCGGATCTCATGATATTTTTTCGGGACATGAAATACGACCCAAGGAACCATAACCAACGCTTCAAAATGATCAAGTTACATTTTTTGGTATTTTATAGGAATTACCGCCAGTCGTGCCTGTATTATCGCCTGCCATGGTCCAGACCGGACGCCTTGGTACAGAGCCAGTATCGGATCACATGATATTTGTCCGAGATATCAAATACAACCCAAGGAACCATAACCAACGCTTCGAAATGATCAAGTTACATTTTTTGGCGTTTTATGGAAATTAAACTGGAATTCCGCTAGTCGTGCATGCATTATCGCCTGCCATGGTCCAGGCTGGACGCCTTGGTATGGAGCCGGTACCGGATCGCATTATATTTGTCAGGAAAATCAAATATGACCCAAGGAACAATAACCAACGCTTCGAAATGATCAAGTTAAATTTTTTGGCATTTATGGCAATTAAAATGGAATGCAGCCAGTCGTTCCTGTATTATAGCCTTCAGTGATCCATGCAAGATGCCTTGGTACGAAGCCGGTACCAGAATGCATGATATTTCTCCGGGACATCAAATATGATCTTAGGAACCATAACCAATGCTTCGAAATTATCAAGTTACCTTTTTTGTCATTTTATGACAATGAAACTGGAATTCTGCCAGTCGTGCATGTATTAACGCCTTCCATGGTCCAGGCCAGATGCCTTGGTGCAGAATCGGTACCGGATATAGTGATATTTATCTGGGACATCAAATACGACCCAAGGAACCATAACCAACGCTTCGAAATGATCAAGTTACATTATTTGGAATTTTATGGATATTAAAATGGAATTCCGCTGGTCGTGCTTGTATTATCGCCTCCATGGTCCAAGTCGGATGCCTTGGTACGAGAGCCGGTACCGGATCGCATGATATTTTTCCGGGACATGAAATACGACCCAAGGAACCATAACCAACGCTTCGAAATGATCAAGTTACATTTTTTGCCATTTTATAGTAATTAAACCAAAATTTCGCCAATCGTGCCTATATTATCGCCTGCCATGGTCCAGGCTGGACGTCTGGGTACGGAGCCGGTACCAGATCGCATGATATTTGTCCGAGATAGCAAATACGACCCAAGGAACCATAACCAGTGCTTCGAAATGATCAAGTTACATTTTTTGGCATTTTATGGCAATTAAACTGGAATTCCACCAGTCCTGCCTATATTATTCCCTGCCATGGTCCAGGCCGGACGCCTTGGTACGGAGCCGGTACTGGAACGCATGAAATTTCTCTAGGACATAAAATACGACCTTAGGAACCATAACCAACGCTTCTAAATGATTATGTTACATTTTTTGGCATTTTATGGCAATTAAACTGGAATTCCACCAGTCCTGCCTATATTATCCCCTGCCATGGTCCAGGCCGGACGCCTTGGTACTAAGCCGGTACCCGATCACGCCTTGGTCAAGTCTCCAAAGAGATCAAGGCCACAAACTGACCACCATTTTAAAAACTAATGAATCTTTCTTTGCTCAGAACATGAACAGAACAATTTTAGGAAATAGTCCGTGAAAAGACGAACACCACCAAGTGAAGTTCTCAAATCCTTGGTTTTCTTCTAATATACATGTAATCATGTTATTCTTAGTTTCATTATAGGGACTCAATACGCTATCTTCAAAACAGGGTATCAAATCCCCTGGTCGCATTAATTATTGCCAACACAGGGTACTACATTCTCTGGCTACATCTTATTGCCAACACAGGGTACTNTACTACATCCCCTGGTTGCATTTTATTGCCAACATAGGGTACGACATTCTCCAGTAGCATCTCAGAGATCCACGAGCCTCATTTCATTGCCAATCACAGGGTACTACATCCCCTGGTCGCATTACTTCTTGAATACATAGGGTACGACATTCCCTAGTAGAATCTCAGTGAGCCACGGGCCTCATCTTATAGAAAACACAGGATACTACATCCCCAAGTTGCATTTTATTGCCAACATAGGGTACGACATTCCCCAGTAGTATCTCAGAGAGCCACGAGCCTCATCTTATTTCCAACACAGGGTACTACATCCCCTGGTTTTATTTCTCGTTGCTAATATAGGGTACGACATTCCCTAGTAGCATCTCAGAGTTCAACGAGCCTCATTTTATTTCCAACACAGGGTACTACATCCCCTGGTCGCATTACTTTTTGCCAACATAGGCTACGACATTCCCTAGTAGCATTTCAAAGCGCCACGAGTGTCATTTTGTTGCAAACATAGGGTACGACATTCCCAGTAGCATCTCAGAGAACCACGAGTCTCATCTTATTTCCAACACAGGGTACTTGATGCGAGACTAAATTGCATAGTTTAACATGTGATATACCTTACATTTTATGCGCATTAATGATAAAAATACACTTGTTATGTGCTTAATGGAGTTTATTTTATGTGTAGGTGAATTGGAGATGGAAACGGAGCTAAAGGGATGCAAATACGTCGAAAATACGCAAAAAAAAAGACGCCCGGGCGATAGCCGGGCGTTTGCCCCCTAAAGCCTGGCACCCCCTGGCGTTAGGGG